>JAWPHD010001807.1:0-293264 GCA_037043455.1 Cyrtodaria siliqua | reverse complement strand
CCCCTCCTCCCACCCCCACACACTCAAATTCGATTTTTTAATTATTTTTTTCTACATATTTTTCTGTTGTTTTGGTGAATTATTACATAGCTTCTTACACATATATGTTGCCCTCACCACCCCCACTCACCCCACCATCCACTCCCGCCTCTCTCCCTGCCCCACCCCGCACCCCACTCACAACTTGATTTTTTTTTGTTTACACATTTCTGTGTAGTTTTGGTCAATTCTTACACATAGTTATGTTGTGCTCCCAACCCCACCCCACATTGTTGTAGCCTTGTTTTCTGATGGTATATACTAGCTGTAAATGTATTATTCTCTGAAAAACGAATAGTCGAGCTGCGCTGTTCTCCGACAGCTCTTGTTTAATGTGCGTTGGTGGTGGTAGTAGCGTTGGTGGTGGCGGTGGTGGCGGTGGCGGCGGTTGCGGCGGTGGTGGTAGCGGTGGTGCTATAGCTCCGCGATCGGGCGGGGCAAGTAATTGTGGACGTATTGCCTCTGGAAGAAGAGCCAACTGTTGACGTATTTCTGGAAGGGTAATCAAATGTTCAGCTAGTCATCTTGTTTGCTCTGTTATTTCGCTAGTTACAGGTTTAAATATTTCTGTGTATACATCACGACTAGCTCCTTTTTCTAGTCTTTTTCGGATAACTTTATTCTCGTATTCTTTAACAAGCTCACTCGCTTTTCTCATTTTATCTGCTAATTCTTTCCATTTTAGCAAAGACATGTAATAACATAAGTTAGATTAAAATGAGACCAATTAAAATAAGTTAAGACGAGTATTATCCAAGCATTATTATAATGCAAATTCCAAACTATGATATGAAAACAGAAAACAGTAATTTTAAACAACTATGGAACTTTATGCTAGCTTGTTGTTTTAGAATGTTAATTTGCGGTAATTCAGGATCTGGCAAGACAAACACATTAGTTCACATGTTGCTGAAACCTTTGGTTTACTACGACAAGATTTATTTGTTTGCTAAAAACTTGGAGCAGTATCAGGTCTTGTCGCAAAAACTTGAAAAGATAGCAAAAAAGAATAAAATCCCAGTCGAAGATATATTAGAATGTTCAAATGATGAAGTTATCCCTGTGAATGATTTGGATTCAGGTAATCAGAAGATTATGTTTGTGATCGCAATCAAAACGATATTATTAATTATTTCCTGCAGGGAAGACACAAACATTGTTGCGTAATTTATTTATCTCAATCTTATTACAAAACTCCGAAAGACATTCGGCTGAATTGCTCTCCTTACATCTTCTTTGCAACTCCGGTTAATCGCGAGCTGGGTATGCTTTCAAACGAACAAGATGTCAGCAAAGATCAGTACAGAAAAGCGACTGACAATAATGAACTTGAAACTGCTATTGCTGATGCTTCAAAACAAATGAGAACTGCTTTTACTGCCGAAATAACTCAAATTAAAATATTACATGAGCAGACAACCACTAACGTCAACGATATCAACAAAGAATTTGAAGACATCAAAAATATTGGTTGACGGTAAGTCGCTGGAGACTGCTCTGAACAAACTGGTTGACACTGATAAACTTGAGACTGCGCTGAGCAAACTGGTTAACACTGATAAACTTGAGACTGCTATTGACGACGCTTCAAAGCAATTGAAAGTTAATGAGGATGAAAGAAGCAAAGCTTTTGATGGTGAAATAGCTTCAATGAAAAAGTTTAATCAAAAGTCTGATAGTCGACACACAGCAGTTCTTGGTATAATTGATGAGCTGAAAGTAAAAGTAGACTATTTAAGTCGGATTCTAATTCTTGAAGCTACAATAGATGGAATAAGTATTATTGAAGATATTACTTGTCAATCTAACTATGTATCATATCCAACACGAAAACCACATGAAAGAACCAAACGTGATGCGTTTCTCGAGGCGTTTTCTTTTGTAACCAATCCGCTTATAAAAGGTGGAGAATATGCTACAGAATATCCCGGTGGTGGCGCCACAATTGTAAAACCCGGGCGCTATGTAGTTGAAGCAGACCTTACATATACAGTTACAAATACAGACATTGGTATAGAATATTTTTGTCTGTTTAATATAAGTAGAACTGATCAGCCACGTCCTCAGCCAAAAATAGAAAATGGTAAACGAATACTAAAAGGAACATTTGAAGCATATCTTCCAAAATCTCATTATTGGACCATCTTTACAGACACAAAACGTTACACTACACAAGTTTTCAATTTTGAAAAATCAAGTTTAAGCATATCTTCCAAAATCTCATTATTGGACCATCTTTATAGACATAAAACGTTACACTACACACGTTTTCAATTTTGAAAAATCAAGTTTTAAACTGTGTTACAAAGGTGATTAATTTTATCTACTAATATGTATAATGGAACAAAAAATTGTATTATCATCAGAAAAAGCGTCAATAATTAATAGCTCGAGTAATTTTACAACTGTATTTGACAGACCATTAATATTAGGTAAGAACAAACAGTATAGCATTGGACTCGATAAGATTAATTCTATGACTTACTAATGGTATACTATTAGCGAGGATTTTAATAACAAAGTGATAAGGTATAGCAATGGAACATATTTGAAAACTATTAGTTTTGCAAATGGAAATTACAGTTATGCCGATATCGATAATTACATAAAAGAAACATTGACTGTAAACAATGATTTAACTGATGACTCACCTGTCCCGATAAGAATTGGGTTTGATTTATCAAGTTTCAAATGTTTAGTTACAATTCATAATAAATTCGTACTTGATTTGAGAGAATCAAATTTTCACACCTCCTGTCGGGTTTGACAAAGATGCAGTTATCAGAGGAACTAAATTTGGAACTGTAACACCGAACATAACAAATTCTATCGATACATTGTACATCCAATGTGATTCGATAAGTAATTATATTGTTGATAGATCATACGGGGATGTCATTTATGAAATAAGCACTGGTGATCCTACCAGATCATATCCTTTCAAAGATGAACCGATGAGAGTCGGGTTCTGAGAGGTAAACAAAACGATCATTAACAGTATTAATATTTACATTACCGACTTCTTTGGCAAAATTATTAATCTTAATGGTGTCCACACATCATTTCGATTTGTTTTGAAAGAATTAATGTAACATAAGTAATATGGCATGTTTAAAAAAAGTTTATGACACTAGTGCGGGAGCATATACTCAAGTTGATCGATTAACTGGAGCTGGTATATTTGACATTTTTTCAAAAGTTGGATCAAAGATATTTAGTGAGTCTGTGAAATGATACACAGGGTCCTATAGAAACCACAGCGTCCGAACGCAATGGCATCGCAGGTCCGCACTGTACTGCAAACAAGGACTTGAAACTACAATGAAAGAGACAAAAAACAACAGAAAGGGTGGTGAAGACAGGGTTACCGACTTGGAACGGTCAGAAGGTAAAACAGCAGACAAGAAAGCATTATAAACTGCTGGTAAACAAATCATAGAGAGTGGTTCTAAAAAACTTGGGGATGAAGTAGGAAAAATGGCTGCTGATAAGTTAGTTTCAGTTATAAAACCTAAATCAAAAGGTGAGATAATTGTAAAAGAACTTACAAAGGCTAATAACAAAAAAGAAGTTGTAGCTAAAACTAAAGAAGATGTAGCTGAAACTGAAGAAGATGTAAATGCAAAAATTAACAGATTACTATCCGGAAGGGGAATTCATGTAAGAATTATTCGATTAATTAATAAAAAATAATCTAATTACTAGTATATATAGTTGTTTCGAAGTAATCAATATAATACTGGATATGAACATGTACCTATTCAGTTAGATACTCCCATAGAACAAGCAGGAAATAATACCAGACAAATGAAAAGTGGTTATCAGTTTACACTAAATGATAGAAGTTCTTACTTTGATTGGTATAGCGCATATTTTGAAATCAGTTTTCTAGTAAACAAACTTGCTGATGGAGCTGCTTTTGCAGACGCTGACAGAATTGCTTTAATTAACGATGCAGCTTCGCCGATTAATCAAATGCAAGTAAAGCAAAATGGAAAAATAGTTTACGATGGAAATAATCTTCACAGATTTGTTAATGTCAAAGGTTTACTTGAAATGTCTGGTGATTATGCAAAGACAACCGGAACAAACGAATACTTTTATTTAGATAATACGAGTGTGGCAGAATCGCGAGATGATCAAGCTGGTTATAATTTAGGATTTGCGATTCGCCATGCTTTGATCATAACTAATCAAAAAGTTGATTCTAAACAAACATGCTTCCTCCTAGTCAGATTCAAATCAGCTTGCAACTAACAGATGATAATGTGCTAATTTTCAAAGCAGGTGGTGATGATGGCCGGGTAGTTATTAATAAATTAGTTTTGTGGATGCCTAGAATGATATTTAACTCAAATGGTTTAACTTATGTTATGTCAAATTATATGACATCAACAGAATGGTCATACCTCCGTGAGACGATACAAGAAAGCGGAATTACTTAACTAACAGAATCTGTATTTAGAATAACGGCTGGAATAAAGTCCAAAACATGTTTTTGTTTATCTACAAAGGTCAGACAAGAGTTCTTCTCAAACACAAAATCCTCACCTTTTAGATACTTTTAAACTAAATGCTGCAGAAGCTAATTGCTATTTACAATCAGCTAGATTGGAAGTTGGAAATGGAGTATATTATCCAGAAATTGAATGCAGCTATGATAATATTATAAGAATATTCAGAGATGTTATTAATTATTCTTAATAAACACTGGAACTTTACTCAATGTGAGTAATTTTAAAAATCTCTTCGGAATGATTAATTTCGATTTGAGTTACAAGGGAAATGAAGTCAGTATTGATCCAAAACAACTAAGTTTGAGATATAAACTAAACAACGTTCCTACCGCTGGATATAAAATTTATTCTTTATTCTTGTACAAGGAAGATGTTGCTATTGAAACTATTGGAAATGAACTAGTTATTGTTTAATCAAACTTATAATATATATGACTTACGTAAATTATTCAATAAATTTATCAGATGGCCAGAAACGAAGTCTGGCAAAAGCATATGAAAACAAAAGTGAATTAACGCTCAGGTTAAAAAATAACCAACTAACTGGAAACTTTCCTTTGCTACTTACAGATTAACAGTATTAACAAGGCTAAATCTGGCGGGCAGGGATTAGACATAAATATATCAAAATCGCAAATGAGATCTCAGTCCAAGAATGGAGGCTTTTTAGGTGCATTAGCTGGTTTGTTGACTAAAATAATATTACCAACAGTTGCAAAATTTGTTCCAAAAGTATTAGCACCGCTAGCAACAGGAGCACTAAGTGGCTTGGCAAGTACTGGAATTGGCACACTATTTGGAAATGGGATGGTAACTATTCCTAGTGACAAAAAACAAGCACTTCTTAGATCGAATAAATTAACACTTGCAAAAAGAAACTAGATAATAAAGTCAAAAGGTTGTTGTCCTATTAAACTGACAAAGCAGCAACAAGATGGAGGATTTTTTGGAATGTTTGCATCATTAGGAATTCCATTGATTGGATCTCTTATTAGTGGTTTAACTGGAAAAGGTTTGCAAGTTGGTAGAAAAGGAAAAGGACTAAGAGTTGACCGTGGAAGAGGTCTGCAAGTAGAATCACAAATTAGACCATACAGAAGTATCCCATTCATAAAAAAAGCTAATTTTTAAAAACGAGCCTATCTCTAACTTAGACATAATAAAGTGGGTTAAGCGGTTAGGTATACAGAATATCAGGGGAGTGTTTAGCAAGAACAAATTACCGACAAAACAAAATAAACAAGACTGTGGTATTATTAATCTTGATGATTATATTGGACCTGGCACACACTGGACCTGTTACTATGATAATTATTACTTCGATCCGTTTAGCTTAAGTCCACCAAAAGAAGTTTCGGTGTACATACCTAATATAAAATACAACACCATTCAATATCAAGATAAAACAAGTGTCTTGTGCGGATATTTCTGTTTGTACTTTGCCAAAAAGTTGCAATAAGAAAATAGTGTGTACGATATTCTTTACAAATTATTAAAACCTTACAAACCAATAGAAAATGAAAACATTATAAAATCATATTTTGTAAACAGAAGTTTAATCTAATCATATTATATATGAGTTATTGTATAAAAGAAAAAAGGTTACTGAAAATGTTGATCCTAAGTATGTTTTAGCAAAAAATGGTAGAAAAATGTTAAGAGCAACTTGTGCATCTTGTGGTATTACTAAAACAAAGTTTGTTAAAAACACAGAAGGTGGAAATATTGATATTCAAAAAGGTTTGCTTCCTTTGTTACTCAAAAAAGGGCTAACACTTCCTAGTTACACATATTGCGGTCCGGGTAATCCACTTGATAGCGGAGTTCCGGTAAATGAGTTAGATGCTGATTGCAAAGATCATGATATTTGTTATGATGAAAATCCTGGTAATAAATCAATGTGTGATACAAACATGCTTACTGGTTTGAACTCTAGTAAGTCTAAAACTATTGGAGAAAATATTGCTAAGAATTTGATAGTAAAACCAGTTATTAGTGCAAAATATAAACTTGGTCTTGGAAACTCAGAAAACGAAAAAAGGCATTGAAATGGACTGACAAGTTAGCAGATGAACTTCATAAGCCTATACGAAGAAAGTTCACTCAACGCCGTGTGATTGTTAATGAAATTGATAAAACATGGTCTGTTGACTTGGTTGACATGCAATCGTTTTCAAAGTAAAATAAAGGTACTAAATACTTGCTTACTGTTATTGATTTATTTAGTAAATTTGCTTGGGCTGTACCCGTTCCAAATAAAACTGGTATGGAAATTACAAAAGCGTTCCAACAGATAATCAGTACAGGAAGACAGTGTAAATTGTTGTGGGTTGATCAAGGTGTGGCATTTTACAACAAGACGTTTAAGCAATTTATTGATGATAATAATATCAAAATGTATCACACTTTTAATTTCAGAAAAGCTATAGTAATTGAACGATTTAACAGAACATTAAAACAGAGGATGTGGAAATATTTCACAGCAAACAATACAAACACATATTTAGACGTGTTACAAGAAATGATTGATAAGTATAATAATACAAAACATGTGGAGTATTAAAATGAAGCCGATTGAGGCTAGTGATGAGAAAAATAAAGGAACGGTATATTTCAACTTGTATGGAAAAATGAGAAGTAATCAAATTAATCCAGTGTTTAAAATAGGGGATAATGTTAGAATCAGCAAATATAAAAGATCGTTTGAGAAAGGTTATACCCCAAATTGGACTGAAGAAATATTTATTGTTGAT
Source organism: Cyrtodaria siliqua (assembly GCA_037043455.1). Taxonomy (NCBI): domain Eukaryota; kingdom Metazoa; phylum Mollusca; class Bivalvia; order Adapedonta; family Hiatellidae; genus Cyrtodaria; species Cyrtodaria siliqua. Next base: position 285,955 of record JAWPHD010001807.1, on the reverse strand, counting down.
GCAATTCAAAACACAAATCCTGTGACATACAAAATAAAGGATTTAAACAACGAAAACATTGACGGAAGCTTTTATGAATTAGAAATGATAAAAGCAAAGCAAAAAATATTCAGGATTGAAAAAGTAATACGACGTGATTACAAAAAGAAACAAGCGTTGATTAAATGGAAGGGTTACCATGAAGATTTCAATAGTTGGGTTCCATTCAAGGATATTGAAAATATTAAATAATATCTTGAACTGAAATACAAAATAGCAAAGTGTAGGAAAATAAAATACTCCATGGTAAAAAATGATATGCAGAGCGATGATGAAAACTACTGCCCGATTCCAACTGACTTTGCTTAATGAGTTGCAATTGTTATGTTATTAAAATGACAAAACCGGATTGATTAGTAGTATACAGGGTTTTAAATAAGAGCCGGCCGCCGGCCAAAATGACCGTTTCAAATGAGGTTTGGGCCGGCTCAAATCTCCAAAATAATAAAAATCGTCATCTCCGGTGATGACACCAATATTATTTTTCTTTGCATTCGTGTTTCATATTAACTTGTATAAGCGATCCAGTATGTAAACTACAATACCATTGGTCGAACCTAGGTCGATTCTTTATGATTGTCCAATCGCGAAGTTGATAACATTTTATCACATAACCTTGAAAAATGTCGGGTAAAACTGTCACAAAAAGAAAAATAAACGATTTGTTCACCCCAGTTGTTGGAAGTATAAAGTAAAAAGCAGAACGTTCCGGTGTTTGAGTTTACTATTAAATATGTTGAAGTTGTTGTTTGTTTGTTTGTTCTTTTCTTATTCATCGCGTCTGGAATACTTTTTCGCCGTAAAAAAACAACACGCGAACATAGTACATGTAACGCACAAACGGGAATTCTGTTCTAAGTTTTTGAGCAGAGATCGGGCGAAACTGATCGTGGTTTTCAAGAATGGTTTGTCGAGAGAGATACTTAGAGGTGTAAGGTACGAAACATTTTGTTGATCTATTTATTATAATCTATCTCACGGAAAAGGGGAGGTGCATCATTAGGAGAAATGATGTACCCCACCCACCCCTTTTCGTCATTCTGTCTTCAACCAAACTTTTGACCTGACACAAAATATAAAATAATAAAAAGCACCATATTTAGGGGAAGTTATGCCCATTTTTTTTTTGAAATCGGACATTGCCATTTTGGAGCTATATTTAGGCATGCCAGGGGAAGGGATGATATTTGTATGTAGGGGGAGGCCGGGGGGATGCAGCCTTGATATCAGGGCTGAAGTCGGCCATGCTTTGAAGGAAATGCTGGTCAATAATGATGATTCGGGCAGTGACTATTCAGATGATGATGACTTCTGTCAACCAGACTATTAAATTATTAATGAGTTTATCAATCAGGGCTGATATTAGTTAGTCAGCCTCAGAGCTGATATTTGTTAGTCAGGGTTGATATAAGTTGGTCAGTCGATATTAGCTGATCAGACAGTCAGGGTTGATATTGGATTTTTTAGTCAGGGTTGATTATGATATTAGTTGATCAGTCAAGTTAGTCGTCTCCGCTGGTATTATTTTGTCAGTCTGAGTCAGCATTAATATTAGTCGGTCTAGGCGGATATTAGTTGGTTGATCAGTCATGGTATGGTTGATATTACCAATTAATCAGGGCTGACATTAATTGACCAGTCAGGATTGATTTTAGCTGAATGATCAGGGTTGATATTACCTGGTCAGTCAGGGTTGATATTAGTAACTTGATGATGATCAGTCATGGTTGATTAATTTGATATTAGTTGGTCAACGTTCAGAGCTGATATTAGTTTGTCAGTCACTGTCAGTGTTGTTTCAGTTAGTCAGTCTGGGCTGATCTTGCTGATATTTGATAGTCGGGGCTAGTAAGTCAGTCTGGGCTGATATTAGTTGGTCAGTCACTGTCAAGGTTGATATTAGTTAGTCTGGGCAGATATTAGTATGTTAGAGTTGAGCCTGATATTAGTTAGTCTGTGCTGATATGTTTTTAACATTTTATTTCTTATCAATACAATAATGTACAAAGAACAATTATTATGAAATGGGCAAAATTAACAAAATATATGTATAAAACAGTACTGAAATAAACATTAAGTTTAATAGCAGATGCCAGCAGAGAGAGACGATCCATTTGGCATTATGTTGGTCATTAGTGTGTTCTAGATAAATTAATATTATCATTTCTTCAATATATTTCCTTTAATACACATGTCTGATAAAGCATTCAATATTAAGGATTGCTTTATTATACTTATCTCTGTGTAAGAAATATTTTGCAATGATATTAACAAATATATACGTGTTCAACATACAAGTGTTGCTATTTTCCACATGTGATATCTTTCCAATATCCTTTATTATAATTATTATCTAAAATTCTCTTTATTCAGCTGATGTTAGTCCCTGTCAGAGTTGATATTAGTTGATCAGTTAGGGCTGGTAAAGCTTATTTCTAAAGTCAGTACAAAAAAGACTCATCAAAGAACATTGTATATAAGTTTATATGAAGAAAATTGTTTTTAAAAGTTAAGTTCGCCATTCTGTAGTCTGGATCGTAATAGGATAATTATTATCAAAAGATGTCCGACATATTTATTTAATATGATATTAGCTTTTAAAAGGTAAAAAATCTCTTTACTTAATATTGCCCATTTTAAGGTGCTTAACAGTACAAAAAATATTGTTTTTAACCTCCCTAGAATCGCTCAGAATGCAGGAAATGACGTTTAGGTGGAAAAAAAGAGTGCGTGGTGCCTCCTCAAATTATAAAAATTATAAAATGGCTTGGTCAATCAAAGCTTATTGAAAACCCTGAGTATAGATATTAGCGGTATCAGGCAAGTTTCCCTGAGCGGGGTGCTTGAGAAAACTGTTGAAATATGTTGGTATTGATTTAGGCTTGACTTACATTTAGATCTTGGTGTGAATGAGAGTTACGCCTGAGTCTCCACTGGCATATTTCATTAGTTTGTCTCGTTCCCCGCGAGGTGAAACTGGCCTGGTACCGCTACTATTTATACTACTGATTTAAATAAAAACAAATATTACCGGGTTATTTACCATGTCACGGAAGGAATATAATAATAATATATAGATAAGGGGAATCCGATCTATTGAAGTAACATGAACTGTTTACTTGTACCGATATAATAGCGTTTCATGATGTATCTGTATGACCATTACTGATATTGATTTTTTCCCTTTTAGTAGTGTGACCATATTATTGGAAAAGATCAGTTGTTTAACGCTCAAGTGAAGCCATAGGCAATATATGTTCGACAAGTGTCTGCTGTTCAGTGTACATGTGGATGACTCATTGATTTTGTGTGTGTCATTTTGAAACAAGAATAAGCACGTTCTGTATGATATCATACCGTAGCGCTGCTTTGTTAGTTTATAGCGCTCCAATTGGGTGATATATTTGATATTATTATAAATCATTTTCGACATTATAACTCCTCGCTCCCAGACCTTAGCAACGATACTTATTTGGCCGTGTATTCATCTTTAAAGTTGTTCTTTGTTTTTGTGTGTGTTTATGGTTGACTGTCGTCCTTGAATGCTACTTTTCCTGTTCGATTTTTATATCTAATTTGACCATTTCGATCCAAAAATAAGGTAGATACGCTACTAAAACATTTCTAGTTTATCAATTCTCTACTTTCGGTACTTGGACTGACTTTAAATATAAGTCCAAAATCGTACTCCTCTCGTCGAGACCGTTACAACAACACCTCACGCGACTAAATCGGTCCAGGAATAAGGAGAAACGCCTGAAACCCCTATTTTGTGACGTTCTAAAGTGTTGCTCACGTAACTAACTGTAAACGTTTATAATTCCGAAACGGTAAGAGATGTGACTGGGGTAGGGGTATCCATGTCTACTACGGCGTGGTATTCCAGTGTGGCAGCACTATAAAGAAACCAATGAGTTCGCTGCTTCAAGTAGACATATCATCACATCACACAACACACAGATAAAAGTCCAGACATTGTGCTTATAATCCACGGTAGGACGCCTGTCGTAGGTGGAGGGACTATAATCCTTAGAAATACACGCACACACAGATAGTCGTATACGTTGATATAGATTTGGAATCTACTCGACGAGAGCACTCCGATAGTGCCATATTCTTTTCTTAATGTTTTTCGCAACGCCGTTAAGGTGAAAATAGCCCATTCACCGGTAAGGTGTTTCGTAAGGGTTGGGGTAAAAGCCGTACAGTACCGTATAGTCCCGGCCTATCAAGACCGTACCATGCATATGTCTTACTTGCTGATATCGGTTTGGGCAGATTAGACCAATTAAAGCGCCCACTAGCGATAATTCGATTTTTTTCGCGCGTTTTTTTACGCTCATAAACGTAGTAATGAATTGTTTAGTAACGAATCTAAACGAGATTACGGTTTAAGTAGGATGTAAAATATATTACGACACAAGATGTTCATCAATTAATTAGCATGCATACATCAAATCGATATATCAGATGTGATTGGATAATAAGTAAAATCCGTGCCGTTCTATACATCATTTGTGTAACAGTTAGCATAAATAAATATGTATTGCAATCAACATTATTAAATACATATCAGACATGAGGTCAATTACATGGCCAATAAATTAATTGAAATGGTAAATTAGAGATGTGAAAAACACTAAGGCATATTTTAGGTGGCATTCACGCATTTTAATAGCAAAATATAAAAAATCAAAATGACATGATACATAATGCTATCAAAAATCAACCGAAGAAAGTTTTGGGACTATGTTCGTAAATTCAAAAAGCAAAATAAAAATAATACTAATATTTCTGCGGACGGTTTTTTTAATCATTTTATAGACTTATTCTCGGCAGACGATATATACAAAAATGCGGAAGTCGAAACATTGTTAGATCAAGATGACTTGCATATAAATGTTGTAGAACAACTTGACTGTGAATTTAGCATAGACGAGGTTCAAAAAGCAATTCAAAGTTTAAAAAAAAGAAAAAGTGGAGGAGAAGACCTATTGATCCCCGAAATATTTATTGAAGCTGATACATGTAATATATTGTCACCAATTTTGTGTAAACTGTTAAATTACATGTATAATAATTGTTACTATCCTGATTCCTGGACAAAGGGTATATTGATACCTGTATAAAACCGGGGGGATAAAAACGAAATAAATAATTATAGAGGAATAATTCTCACTAGTATATTTTGGAAAATATTTTGACATGTGTTAGATAACCGTTTACGTAAATGGACAGAAGAAAACCATTTATTGTCAGACAATCAAGTCGGATTTAGGCAACACAAAAGTACAATCTATTGTGTTTTTGTCTTGCATACTATTATTAACAGAATAATTGAAAATGAAAGGCGAAAACTTTATTGCGCTTTTATTGATTTTAGAAAAGCATTTGATCTAATATATAGAAATAGATTATGGTTTAAGTTACTCAACATTTCATTTAAACAATATTTTATTGAAGTACTGAATTTGATTGGACAACAGGCAATGCCTATGTAAGACCTCTCAACATGTGTGTATCATCATAATTTGTTAAAATGTTACAAGTATAGTTCAGTCAAAACATGTGTAAGAGTCCACGGATGCCTTACAGACCATATTGAAAGTTATATTGGCGTTACACAAAGCGAAGTATTGTCTCTCTTTTTTTAGCTCGACTATTTGAAGGATAAGAGAGCTTATGTAATCATCCCGGCGTCGGCGTCGGCGTCGGCGTTGGCGTCGGCGTCGGCGTCCCACATCAAGGTTTGCGTGTAAGCTGTGTTTATAAGTATATATCTCTTACATTTCTTATCCTAGCACAACCAAATTTGTTCATGGGCTTCCTTATAGCATTATCTTAAGGGCTGCATAAGCAATTTTGGTTCCTGTAACCCATGGACTCCCAAGGAACCCAAATTATGATAGGCCATAAAATGTGCCCCATTTCACATCAAATTTTGCGTGTAAGCTGTGTTTACAAGTCTATATCTCTTACAATGCTTACCCTAGCACAGCCAAATTTGGCCATTAGCTTCCTTATAGCATTATCGTAAGGGCTGCTTAAGTAATTTTGGTTCCTGTAACCCCTGGGCTCCCATGGAACCCAAATTTTGATAGCCCTTAAAATATGTCTGTTTCACATCAAATGTTGCGTGTAAGCTGTGTTTACAGGTCTATACCTCTTACATTTCTTGTCCTAGCTGAACTAAATTTTGGAATTGGTTTCCTTATAGTATGTTGTAAAGGGTTGAATAAGTAATTTTGTCTTCTGCAAATTCTGGGCTCCCATTGAACCCAAATTGTGATGGCCCATAAAATGTGCAATAAATGCAGATCTAGGTTTGCATGTAAGCATGTATATATCTATAATTTTGGTTTGGGATTTGTAATAGCATTATGCATCTTATTACTTCACCCATATTGGGGCATGGGCTCACCCTCCCCACCCCTACCCCCCCACCCCCACTCCCCTCCACACTTTTTTTTTTTTTTTACATATTTCTGTGTTGACATATTAAGTCAATTCTTACACATATATGTTGCAAACCCTCCCAGCACCCCGCACCCCCGCACCCCGCACCCCGCACCCCCACTCTCACCCTCTCACCCCCTACCCCCAACCAACACTCCCCTCCACACTTTTTTTTTTTTACATATTTCTTTTTTGTTTTAGTCAATTCTTACACATATATGTTGCCCTCTCCCCCCCGCCCACTCCTGCCTCTCACCCCCATCCGTCCCCCCCAACCCCATCTCAACTTGAAACTATTTTATCTTTTTACATATTTCCGTGTTGTTTTTTTCAATTTTTACACATATAGGTTGCTGCCCCCCCCCCCCCCCACCCCGCCTCTCATCCACACCCACACCCCCCACCCCACCCCAATTGAATTTTTTTAAATTTTTATTTGTTTACATATTTTTTGTTGTCAATTCTTACACATATATGTTACCCCCCCCACCCCCCCCCCCAACCCCCACCCACCCCCCCCCCCCCCCAGCAACCCACTCCCACTTGAAAATCTATTTTTTTATATTTCTTTTTTACATATTTCTGTGTTGTTTTAGTCAATTCTTACAAATATATGTTGCAACCTTCCCCGCCCCACCCCCCATCCCCCGCCTCTCACCTCATCCCCCTACATTTGAAACTTTTTTTTACATATTTCTTTGTTGTTTTAGTCAATTCTTACACATATATGTTGCCCCCTCCCCTCCCCAACCCCCACACCCCCGTCTCTCACCCTCTCAGATTGAAACTTGAAACTTTTTTTACATATTTCACCCGCCTCTCCACCCATTCCCCGCCTCTCACCTCATCCCCCCACATTTGAAACTTTTTTTTTTACATATTTCTTTGTTGTTTTAGTCAATTCTTACACATATATGTTGCCCCAAATTCATCTACTGATGTTCGCTGACGACACTGTTTTATTTTCATATTCAGCAAAACCTATTAAATAAACTACATGATTATTGGGACAAGTGGAAAATAAGTGTTAATATCGATAAAACTGTAGTAATGGTATGTAAACAAGGTACGAGGACACAAAACGTAGATATATATTATAACTAATTGAAAATACTTAACGTTTCAAAATTTACCTACCTAGGAGTAACGCTTATGTTTAATGGAAATTTCTTTCAAACACAAAAAGCCCTTTCCGAACAAGCCATGAGGGCACTTTTTCACTTAACTCTTTCTTTGGAATAATTGAGCTAAACATAAGCGAAAAAATAAACTGTTTGATACAATGATTCTACCTATTTTGAATTATAGTGCTAAAGTATGGCGGTTTCATACCTCCCCCGACATTGAACGAATTTATTTGAAGTTCCTGAAACAGATTCTTAACGTTAGAAATCAAACGCCAAATGCAACTGTTTATGGCTAGTTAGGTAAAGTACCTTTGGCAATATTACGCAAAGAACGAATCTTGAAATTTTGGTTTAAAATTATGAAATTGCCAAATTCACTAATGTATAAGGTATTACAGAATCAAATACAAAATAATGATAATGAATCATGGGCGGCTCATGTCGAACGTCTTCTTAATGATCTTGGATTTAATTTTTATGGAATAACGAAACTATTACAAAGCTACAACTAACTCGTATCATATAAAGGCTCTATGAAAAACATTTGCAGAAATGGTTTGCAACCTTAACTTCTTCCCCCCCCCAAACTGTCTGTTTATAAATATATTAAAACAAACTTTGGATGTGAAACATATATTAATTGTGTCCAAAATAATAAGCAAAGGATAGCGCTAACTCGATTAAGATGTTCAGCTCATAAATTGGCTATTGGAAACGGTAGATTTAGAAATATAGAGAAGGATCAAAGAAAGTGTATTTTTTGCAATATGAATATAATCTGTGACAGAGGAATTCAAGGTCACCAAAGCACGCCAGGTCATCATGCTTCGGGACAGTGCAGATGAGAAGGTGAGGGAAGCAGGGGTCACAATCAACACCGGGAGAAAGTGGAAGGCTGACAAGGTAGTGAGTGATGCTGAGTCACGGCTTCGACACAAGAACATCGTCGGGACCGTCACAGAGAGTAGACTAGGACTCGGTTGCGTCACTCGTTCTCGTTGGAGCAAAGCTAGCGACAAGGAGCGACGATCTCTAGTACAGAGTGAGCTCAGACAAAAAGAGGAGGAGTCCAGGCTTGCCAAAGCTGTTACTCTTGGGAAGCAATGTAAATGGCTGAAATGGGAAGGAGTACAGGAGAGGACTTTGACATGGAGCGACATCTGGAAGATGGAAGGCGACAGACTAAGCTTCCTGCTGAAGTTTGTCTACGATGTGCTTCCAAGCCCAGTAAACCTGGCGATTTGGGGCTTATCCGAAAATCCAGATTGCAAGCTCTGTGGACGACCAACGAACCTGGAGCATGTGTTAAGTTCGTGCAAGACGGCTCTAGCAGATGGGAAATACAGGTGGCGTCACGACAAAGTCCTGGCGTCAATAGCGGAGCCGTTAGACCATGCAAGACGCTCACAGAAGACCATCAGCAAGGGCATAACATTCATCCCCTTTGTCATGTCTGGGCAAGAAGGCAGAGGAGCTAGGCAGGAGAGAGGGATCCTTGCAACGGCAAAGGACTTGAAGATGGAGGCTGATCTAAAGCAGCAGCTCAAGTTTCCACAGGAGATCACGGTGACCATGTTGAGGCCAGACATAGTACTGTGGTCCACAGCTACCAAGCAGGTAATACTGCTAGAGCTCACAGTACCATGGTAAGAACGAGTCGAAGAGAGCTTTGAGAGGAAACTCGCAAAGTACCAAGCTCTCGTAGACAGTTGCAAGGAGAAAGGCTGGAGGTCATGGTGTTTTCCAGTGGAAGTAGGCTGCAGAGGGTTTCCTGCACGGTCTCTTTGGCGCACATTCAGTAGCCTTGGAATCACCGGACAGTCCCGCAACAGGACCATATCAACCGTTGCACGGGAAGCAGAGGCAGCCTCATTGTGGATCTGGCGCACGAGGGAGGAAGCATGGACAAGAGGCCACAGCAAGCAGATGTAGAGCAGCCACCGCAACCTGGAACCCACCTGAGGATGGAGATGGTAGCAGCAAGAGACGCTGTATCTCACAACTACATATTCTGGATTACCAGTGACTGTTGGGAAAGACCAGCTGACAACTGCGAAGAGTGCAGCGACAGCTTGGAGAGACAAGTGACAGCTAGGAAAGACTGGCATAGGGGCAGCCTGTCTTAGCAGGTCAGGTTGCAATCTTCCTAGGAGATACCCATTCACTCGCTATAGACAGATACTTCGAGAAATACCCCCAAGGTCGTGCGAGAGCGGGGGAGGATGATCGACCAATAAGCCAACTGGAAACGAACACGCCTGATCAACCGACAACAAGACTGAACACGGACTTATCGAGAACATGTAGTCGTGGGAAGGTGTGTAAGAATGAGCGGGGGCTGAAGATTCACCGCACAAAGATGGGATGTGCGCCAATTTTGAATTTGTTGCAACGCGCAAGGCAACTTGGTGAGACGGAGGAGGAACTGGATCAGGAAGAACACCACAGTGTCCAGAGCCTCCAAGCATCAGATAAGGGAGAGGAGCACGTCGAAAGTACAGCGCCTGTAAACAACAGTATGGGTGCGACTGAATCAGCCGAGCAGAGGAGACAGAAGGTAAAGTGGCCTGCAAGTACAGAGAAAACAGCACGGAAAAGCTTTGACGAGGAATTGGACCTGATGATGGAGAATGTGCTGGTTGAGAAAGCAGACAGCAAACTGCATACCTTGTCTGAGATCATCTACAACTTTGGCAAGGAGAGATATGGGCTCATAACAGTGAAGGACAAGAAACCTGTCGGTGGGATCAGGAGAATGCAGAATATTGCCAACTCAGGGGAGACCTCAGACGTTTGAAGACAATATATAGGGAAGCTAGAGAAGAGGAAAGATCGGCCCTGATTGATCTGAGACAGAGCATCAGGAAAGAGTTGCAAAGCCTACGTAGGGCTGAGAACCTGCGTACGAATAGACTAGAGAGACAGAGGAAGAGAGTCCAGTTCACTAGGGACCCTTTTCAGTTTGTGAAACGCTTGCTGGGAGAGAAGAAGACCGGCGAGCTTCAGTGCACACGCGAAGAGGCCAACACTCACATCAAGGAGATGTATAGTGAATGCAACCGTCACAAGGAACTGGGCAGTTGTGAGAAGTTGCTGCAGCCGCAGCCACCTAATGTGGACTTTGATTGCGTAGAGCCGAGACTGCAGGAAGTCAGAGACATTGTAAAGAAGGCCAGAGCATCTTCAGCACCAGGGACAAACGGAGTTCCGTACAAAGTGTACAAGAATTGTCCCAAGATCTTGCTCCGACTGTGGACGTTGATGAAGGTAGCATGGAGGTAGGGAGAGCTGTGTAGGGAATGGTTCAAGGCAGAGGGCTGTTTTATACCCAAAGAGGAGGATGCTGCAAACCTCAGCCAATTCCGGACCATATCTCTCCTCAACGTGGAAGGGAAAATCCTGCTTGCAGTTCTATCCAATATAATGACCGCATACTTACTCAAAAACATGTATATGGATATAGCTGTCCAGAAGAGAGGGGTACCAGGTGTATCCGGTTGTGTCGAACATACAATCGTCATATCACAGATCATCAAGGAAGCCCATGAGAACAAGGGAGACCTTGCGGTGATTTGGCTCGACTTAGCCAACGCATACGGCTCAGTTCCACACAATTTGATACAGAAGACCTTACATCTTTATCACGTACCTGAGAAGTTTCGCCAGATGCTGCAGCACTACTTTGACAACATTGTACTACGGTTCTCTACAAAGGACATCACAACTGACTGACAGAGGCTGGAAGTTGGAATAGTGACTGGATGCACAATATCAGTAGTACTGTTTGCCGCAGCCATGACCCTCATAGTAAAGTCAGCTGACAAGACTTCCAGGGGACCAAGAATGGCATCTGGGTCAATCCAGCCCCCAACAAGAGCGTTTTTTGGCGACATGACCATCACTGCGAGGACCTATGTAGAGGGCCGGTGGATGCTGCAGGATATTGGGGAACTCATTGCATGGGCAAGAATGAGGTTCAAGACAGCCAAGTCGAGGAGCATGGTCCTGAGGAAAGGGGTGATGCAAGAGAGCGTCAGATTCAGAGTAGGCGACTAACTCATACCTACTGTGAAAAAGCAGCCGGTGAAGTGCCTAGGGAAGTGGTACAGGAACTCACTCAACGACAAGCAGAGTATCCTAGACACTGTTATGCAGATGGAGGACTGGTTGAAACGTGTTGACAAGTGTAGACTATCAGGAAAATTTAAGGCCCGGATCTATCAGCATGGCATCTTACCACGTCTGCTGTGGCCACTGCTGGTATACAACGTACCATCGTCCGCAGTGGAAGCAATGGAGAGGACCATAAATTCCTTTCTCAGAAGATGAATGGGAGTGCCCAGAAGATTCACCAGTCTCGGTCTGAATTGCACAGGGAGCAAGTTACAGATGCCACTAAGATCCGTGACAGAAGTTCAAGGTCACCAAAGCACGCCAGGTCATCATGCTTCGGGACAGTGCAGATGAGAAGGTGAGGGAAGCAGGGTCACAATCAACACCGGGAGAAAGTGGAAGGCTGACAAGGTAGTGAGTGATGCTGAGTCGCGGCTTCGACACAAGGACATCGTCGGGACCTTCACAGAGGGTAGACTAGGACTCGGTTGCGTCACTCGTTCTCGTTGCAGCAAAGCTAGCGACAAGGAGCGACGATCTCTAGTACAGAGTGAGCTCAGACCAATAAAGGAGGAGTCCAGGCTTGTCAAAGCTGTAACTCTTGGGAAGCAATGTAAATGGCTGAAATGGGAAGGAGTACAGCAGAGGACTCTGACATGGAGCGACATCTGGAAGATGGAAGGCGACAGACTAAGCTTCCTGCTGAAGTCTGTCTACGATGTGCTTCCAAACCCAGTAAACCTGGCGATTTGGGGCTTATCCGAAAATCCGGATTGCAAGCTCTGTGGACGACCAGCGAACGTGGAGCAGTGTTAAGTTCGTGCAAGACGGCTCTAGCAGATGGGAGATACAGGTGGCCTCCCGACAAAGTCCTGGCGTCAATAGCAGAGCCGTTAGACCATGCAAGACGCTCACAGAAGACCATCAGCAAGGGCATAACATTCATCCCCTTTGTCATGTCTGGGCAAGAAGGTAGAGGAGCTAGCAAGGAGAGAGGGATCCTTGCAACGGCAAAGGACTGGAAGATGGAGGCTGATCTAAAGCAGCAGCTCAAGTTTCCACAGGAGATCACGGTGACCAAGTTGAGGCCAGACATAGTACTGTGGTCCACGGCTACCAAGCAGGAAATACTGCTAGAGCTCACAGTACCATGGGATGAACGAGTCGAAGAGAGCTTTGAGAGGAAACTCGCAAAGTACCAAGCTCTCGTAGACAGTTGCAAGGAGAGATGTTGGAGGTCATGGTGTTTTCCAGTGGAAGTAGGCTTCAGAGGGTTTCCTGCACGGTCTCGTTGGCGCACATTCAGTAGCCTTGGAATCATCGGACAGTCCCGCAACAAGACCATATCAGCCGTTGCACGGGAAGCAGAGGCAGCCTCATTGTGGATCTGGCGCAAAAGGGAGGAAGCATGGACAGGAGGCCACAGCAAGCAGATGAAGAGCAGTCACCGCAACCTGGCAGACGAAACGGATAGCGAAAGCTTACCATCTCCAGGCTATAATCTGATCACTTCTAGTCGGCGCACCATAGGAGGGCGTAGTGGGAAGCGCCGAAACGCCCGATGAATATTGAACCCACCTGAGGATGGAGATGGTAGCAGCAAGAGACGCTGTATCTCACAACTATTGTTGAAGATGAATATCACTTTACTTTAGCTTGTCCGTGTTATAGAGAAATAAGATAGAATGTTTACCTAAACACTACTGTAGTTGGCCTAGTTTACAAAAGTGTAAATCTTTGTTATATACGGATAATTCAAAATTATTGAATAGGCTCGCCAAATATATTTGTCTTGCGACTATCAAACGTGAAAGCTTAACAGAATACATATATCCGTTTAAACATTATATGCAGGTGCAGTTTTTGTGAGTGTTTTATTATTATTATTATTATTATTATATTGTATTGTTTAACTGTTCTAATAATGTAACGACCAACAACCCAACTCTATTTTCACAATGCCTTATCTTTACAATGCAAATATGTATAATGGTATTAGTATTCGTGAAGCTCGTGAAATCACACCATAGAGTTATCTATATAGGTCATAGCTGGATCATGTACTTTACATAATATGTATTTGTGTTTCGAGCCATACCAGTGAAGAGTGAACAACTATGCTATAATTACTTTCAATAATATATACGTGTTTATCCTTCAAACTGTTTACTCACACGTAAATATTTCTCATGCTCTTCACCAGAACATGTTTTGATATATGTGTGAATTTTTATTTAGTATGTATTACCGCCTCAGTGCTGATGGCGATGGACATTGTTAAATGTTTATGCCTTAATAAAAATTGAATTTAATTGAAATAATAAAAAGATTATCCTTGGCAAACACTTGTTAATCTATGGACATGTTGTAATTAAAATATTGATTTTGATGTGAACTTTAATTTTTAATAATAATTACATGCATTACATGCACATTTGGAGAGTAATTAATTAGATTACCATTATATTTAATTGAAATATGTTATCACATTACATCAAGGGAACAATCAGTTTCAGTTTTCAGTTTTATTTTCAAATTCTCAGTTTGTATACAAACAAAAGCACGAGATCAAAATACATGTACAAAGTCATATTTAGAAATCACATACATACATGGCGCCTGTAATAATAAAAATCTTCCTTTTTATTCCCCAGCATATTTTCATATTATAAAACATAGAGGTCAAGACACTCTCATTATAGTAGTATTGTAAGTAAATAATAATATGAAATTAAATATTGAATGATCTTAAATTAAATTGAATAATCTTGTAACTTATCGATAATATAGGCATTTTTAAAAACAATCGTTCGTATTAGTTGCAGAGCTCCTTTATTTACCTCAAAACGTGCAAGTGATGTGTGGATTTCGAGACCGGATTTTGTAGCTTGGCCACTGAATGGAAATGCAGTAGTTGCACGTGATTTAATAGCACGTAAATTGAGTTGTGGGAACAGTCATTCATTTTGGCTGTTTGTTCTACAGGATATTACCGTTTAAAATAGGTAGGTCTTTTTGTATTATGTCTCTAGTGTATTAATAGTACCGTTTGTAATATTTAATGTTCAAGCAGAGATGGTGTTTTAGACTATAAAAAGCATGTAATGAAACATCCGTGTTAAACGGGTCTGTTGCATTAATGCTGTGTTTGCCGGAGCGGATATGTGGTGGAATTGGGTGGGGTTACCATATATTTATGTATATTTACCGTTAGATCGGTGATTGTCATTAATACTAGTATACATGATATTTTTCAGCCACTCTATTTAACATTCCCATGTACTCATGCACTTTAACATGTCGTCATATACACTCTTTCTCATACGCACTTTAGTTCCTATTTTCTTTCATTTCTTTCGTTTCCTCTTACAACAGGTGACAAAAGAAAATGACATTTACAAAATAAACAATAAAACACATTCAATATAAACGAAAACATAAACAAAAACCATTATAATGGAATAGTTAAATAATAATTGAACATATTTTAGTTCGCATTATAATGTAACAATGCATATTTAAAATATCAGTGCCATATATATATATATATTTAACTATTGAAATTTCGGACAATATACCGTTGAGATTATCTCATTAAGTTAAGCTCAATTGATTGTCAGGATCTAAAATATAAAAGTTCGCGTCCTGCCCGTTTTAGAGATGCCTTACCGAAAACGAAACGCAAGGTATCATTCGGACAGATAGGGATTCTTAGTCTGGCACATTTTTATTTATTTATATAGTATAAAAAATAAAAACAAATTACCACTGCAGTTTGTAAATGTATTCAAAATACTTGTCTATGAGCATACATCACTATTTAAATGAAGTTAAAAGTCAGAGTATATTGTTTCTAAGCATACTACACCAGCACAGGTAATCAGAGAATAACATATCAAAAAGTATACCCAATCAACTATTACTCTTAACTAAGTTCACTTTTTAAATTAACATGTTTGCATTTATTTATTTTTATTTATTTTTTTATTTTTTTATTTTTCCTTATAGAAAACATTGCTCTTTTTATATGACTGGTTTAACATTTTTTATAATATAATCTAGACATTTGCACAATTTTAATACTTCCATTTTATTGACACTGTTAAACAGTTCCCCAAATTTAATTACATTTGGATGCTGATAATAATGTTTTTTAACAAATGTTTGTCTTAGTTCCTGGAAATGGCTGCATTGTAATACATAGTGGAATTCATCTTCTATCTCATCATTATTGCACATTATACATTTTCTTTCATTTTCATACCTACCTCAATTGGAAGTCTATAGTTCTAAAAGCAGAAAATACTTTACAGAAATAATTTGGTAAATAGTAGAAATAATTATTCATTTCAAATTTATTTTTGAAAAGTCTGTAGTTGGTACTACCAGAGGCTTGATAGGTAATGCTGTTCCATGTTTGGAAGTATTGATCTTTGCTTAAATGCTTCTGGAAACCATTTTCTGTTAATATTTTGTTACCAAAACCATTTGAGTAAATTACATGTTTTATATGTGAAAGCCACTTTGACTTTACTTTTCCTTGCTCATGCATTCCTTGTATGATTACATATAAGTTGTTTGACAGTTTATTAGTACTTGTGTCTGAAAGTTTGCTCCAAAAAGAAATTAATCTGTTTTTATATCCACTTCCAGTGGCATTATACCAAAAGAAATATAAAAAGATCGGAGAGGGAAAGTAGCATTCAAGGAGGACAGTCAACCACAAAACACAGAAACAAACACACAA
This sequence comes from Cyrtodaria siliqua, assembly GCA_037043455.1. NCBI lineage: Eukaryota > Metazoa > Mollusca > Bivalvia > Adapedonta > Hiatellidae > Cyrtodaria > Cyrtodaria siliqua. The sequence continues at coordinate 269,473 of JAWPHD010001807.1, read as the reverse complement.
ACAGACAAACAAGTAGGCAAAAGCAATAATAAATGCAAACGACATCACGAACACAAAAGGGTTGTCAATAGGGCTACCGCCTTGGAACGGTCAGTGGCAAAGTATGCCACTGGGGGTTTAAACCGGTTCTAGGGTGCACCAAACCTCACACTTACCCTACTGTCATCCCATTAAAACAGGTCAGTGTAAATAAAGAAATCCCCGCCATGATCTAATCTCTAACCAACAAGGCAGCATCAATAGGCAATATAAGTAAAACACACATATGCTCGTGTAAATATAATACAAAAAAAAAAAATAGCCTAGAAAGCCACAATGAAGTTACTCAGTGACTTGGCAGAAGCCAGAGCAGTAAGAGAATAAACCATTAAGGGCACGACAAGAAAGATCATGAACAAACATCAAACGCCACCGTCCCAATGGGCTTTAGGTAGGCGTCATCATAGGGTCCACAGCCTGTCCGTCATCGTACAATTAAAGAGGAAAGCATAGTGGCGAACTGTAAAGGGGTCCACCACCAAGCATGCAGTACGTTGCAAAATGATAGGGTCATAACCTCTTTTGATAAACTTTTTAACAAGTTTAACAAAGATAGTATGAAAGTGATCATGACCAAGAATCTTACGAAGTTTATAAATCACATCACCATAGAAGTCAGGTTGTGATAGTCCTTATAGCAGAAGAGTCCTTAAATTACTTTTATATTTGGAAAGAAGATCAGGGTTACGATAATAAAAGTTTGCAAAGGTTTTACGAAATTTATGGTAACGGTAACCCTGATTGAGTAACTTTTCAGTTATACAAAGATTACGAATATTAAAGTCCTCAACTCGAGTACAAGCTCTAGAAAAACGAATAAGTTGAGACACATACACCCCATAAGAAATTGCTCGGGGAACATTCCCATCCAAGTGGGGATAATTAACAATGTCAAAATTAAAATCATTTCTCTTGTCATAGATTTTGCTAATTATTTTACCATTTTCAATCGAGAGATCTAAATCAAGAAAAGAAGCGTTATTATCAGATATAATAGCTTTGTTAAGCTGAAGTTCTTTAGGATAAATATAATTAACTATAGTTGGAAACAAAGGGTTGTCAATGTTCAATATGTCATCCAGATACCGAGAGGTGTCATTAAAGGCTTCAATAACATCTGCCTGGGTATCTGGTGAAAGGTTCTCCATATATCATATGAGATGGTGTTGATTGTTTCAAATTTAAAATAAGTTTAAGAAATTTTGACTGGACTCTTTCAATTATGTCAACATTTCCTATTCCCCATAGTTCGAGTATAGGTTTGATAGTTTGCATTTTTTATTACTTTTGTCTTTTCGTTTGTCTGTTTGCGTGTTTGTTTTTGTGTTTTGTGGTTGACTGTCGTCTTTGAATGCTGCTTTCCCTGTCCGATATTTTTATCCTTTTTTGTTAAATAAGTCTACTTGTAGGTCAAATGTTAAGTGTAATGCCTTAATTTTCTTTAGTAAAGAGAACATAATCTTATCTGCCTGTTCTGCAATATGTTTTTGGCTTTTATATAACTTCCTGTTCTAGATAGAAAAATGCCAATATATTTATATTCATTCATGATTTCTATATTATTTCCTTTGTATGTGAATTCTTGATTATATTTTCTACATCTACTTCCAAAAATGACAACTTTGGTTTTGTCTACATTAACTTTTAGTTTCCATATATCACAATATTCTTCAAATATAAGTAAGTTTTGTTTAAGGTATTCAGCACAGCTGCTTATAGTAACGTGTCGTCAGCATATAAGATGATAAAAAGCTTGAAATACAAGTAAACATCCTTATGCCATATTTTACAGTCTATCATAGGCCGTTCATAAATTCGCGAGTAGAAGAGATTAACTACGCACCATAAACATTTCTTTATCATACAATACAATTATTTTCATCAAAGACTACATTTGTTTATTTTATAATTATCCTAATTCAATGAAGCTGGCTTTATTTTAAAAATGCGTCAGGGAAAAGTTTGTTAAACTAATAATGTGATTTTCTGTTAGCCTATAGCACAGACCTTATAACAATTATTATTAATATTATTAGGTCTGCCTAAAGTTAGTAACATCTCGAGCAATTTCTGATAATAATAATTATCACAGGTCAATTATAGATATATGATTAAGATAAAATATGTACAAACTATCGTGTTCAAGTAATATTTAAAACTATATATATATATAGCATAATGTCAACTAAATGTCAATAACATTATTTCAGTTATCATAGTTTGTATATATCTATCCATTTTATTCTATTTTACATCCTATCATTACGTGGTCCCGCCTTAATTCCATTAAACGATGGGAACGCTTATATTAGCAGGATTTTATAAAGGATATGTTGACAAAAAAACACGTTTAGAAACATGTTTTTACTGAAAAAACGCGATAACCTGTTTAAAATTGCCTTTCAGTTTTACAATATTCCTACTATCTATGTTGAAATTAAGGTTTTATTTTATACCCCAGCTAACCCTATTTTCGGTTCTTGGAGAAGGGGTTGGATAGGGTATGAAAGTTAATACTTGGACCAAGTAATGATAGCTCTATTAGTCACTTGTTACACAAAGCTAAACTATTCATTACTACTTTCGGTATTCTCCATACTACGCATCTGCTATCTCAGTTATATTTCATAGTGTACGTACCGGATTTTACCCACAACCTTTCGTAAGAGAGACGCTATTTTTGTGTCGGTAGTAAATCTCCACGCGGAATTGTCGTTCCTTAACAGTCCAAACGGTAGGAAAGTATTAAATTGTGTATTTCTGATAGTCTGATAAGAAATCACAAAATGGTGTACAGTATCATTATTTGTGAAGAAGAAATTATTATTTTAAAACGTTACACGTGTAATAATGGCATTTGAATACAATTTAAAAAAGCAACAATGCAAAAATGCAAAAATGAAACAATGCAAATATGCAAAAAATAAACCATTGCAAAAATGCAATATTTGGCAATTACACAAAGGCACAATTAATCATTTAGCGTTTAAGAAATTGGGAAATTACAATCTAGAATTTAGAAATAGAATAAGGCATTATTACAAATTGTCATAATGCAAGTTCAAAATGACAAAATACAATGGCGGATATCTCTTGTTTGTATTTGTTGCTTCCAAGGGATCCATTTTTCAGTATTTATTGACATTCACATTAGCGTTTGTTTAGTGCTGTGTGGCGGTCGTAAAAAGTCGCCCCGACTACAAAGCAGTAGTATAGTATTATTACTTACTGGTTCTCTGGGATCATCAGGCCCAATCTTTGCGGCTTTAAAACAGAATATCGCTTACGCCAGTGCTAGGAGGTATAAGGTGTTGCACTTTACATTACCCCTCATGAACAGACTCAATACAACCGAGTCTGCTACATTTCTCTCTTGGTTGTGTTTGTTACTTCCAATGGATCCACTTTTCAGTATTTATTGACATTCACACCAGCGTTTGTTTAGTGCTGTGTGGCGGCCGTAAATAGTCGCCCCGACCACAAATCAGTAGTGTTATTATTTACCGGTCCGTTGGGGTAATCAGGCCCATTCTGTGTTGCTTTAAGGTAGAATATCGCTTAAGCTGGTGCTAGGACGCGTGAGAGGTATTGCATCTTATAATTACTTCTCATGAACAGATTCAATAAAACCGAGTCTACTACTTTTCTCTCTTATGTTTGTTGCTTCCAAGAGATCACCTTTTCAGTATTTATTAATATTTCAAGTGTTATAAATACAAATACATTTACTTAGCTAAGATCTTTCAATTTAACATCCCTTACCATCTCCTTGGTAACATTACAATATCGGTAGCTAGGCAACCGAAATGTATATGCCTCACTTTGTTGGCTATGACACATTGTAGCTCATCAAGGTCTTTTAACTTTGGAAAAAGTTTCCAATGACCGTTTTCTGGACCATTACTCCACGAGCAATAATACTTACCCTTGTTAAAGGGCTAGCTTGGTAGTCCTGGAGAACTTTTGGGTTACTGACATGTGCTGCAGTGAAGGGGCTATTATTCTTAATTGAAGCCATAAAAATAACAGCATGGGGTGCAAATTGAGGTGGTTCAGACTGGTCAGTACTATGCTTAGAATTTAGATATATTATCAGACACAGAATAACACATGATTGGAGAGTGTTTTTATTGTGTTATAAAGACAAACTACTTTTTATCACCGTACTTTGTGTGACGTCATACACTTAACAATTGTGTGATGCAATGAATGTATTGGTAAATATGTGGACAATGCAATTAGGCCTGACCCATCATAATCATTTTAAGTTTTATTTAAAATGTGTTCATAAGAAAACATGTAATGGGTGTATGACACCGCTACCTTAACCAAGAAAGGACATACATACATCTGTCTTTATGTACAATGTTTTATCCAACTGTGTTTATCATTACTGCATCTATTTGTCTTTTGTACAATGGTTACTTCATATATGTATATGTACCTGTTGTACAATGGTTACTTCATCTATGTATATGTACCTCTTGTACAATGGTTACTGCATCTATGCATATGTACCTCTTGTACAATGGTTACTTCATATATGTATATGTACCTCTTGTACTCTTGTACAATCGTTACTGCATATATGTATATGTACCTCTTGTACACTGGTTACTGCATATATGTATATGTACCTCTTGCACAATCGTTACTGCATATATGTATATGTACCTCATGTACAATGGTTACTGCATCTATGTATATGTACCTTTTGTACAATGGTTACTACATATATGTATATGTACCTCTTGTACAATGGTTACTTCATATATGTATATGTACCTCTTATACAATGGTTACTACATTTATGTATATGTACCTCTTGAACAATACAATATCTCATTTCCAGCGGTGAATAAGCCGTTTTTGGAGGAAATATCATCTGAAATGTCTTTATTTTTGTCGTATTTCTAACTTAACAGCAATTTCATGGACACTTCTGAGATTTCCGGGTGCTTGTAAACAGTAATTTCACACTGACAATCATGTAACAAAGAAAATGTCTAAAATGCGTTAAATAAAAACGGCAGGACCATAACATGGTAGTAACATGTTTATATTGAAAGAGATTGAAACACTATCTAACAATGAGGAATAAGAAAAGATTACATAGAAGAATGTCAATACACGACCGATTGTATAATGGTTTAATGGATTTACAAAACATGTTTAAATTACTGAAAAACATGTTTAGAAAGACATTCTGGTCTGTCTTTTTCAAAATTAATTGAGCATGCTGTACCTGTGGTTGTTGAATCCTGTATTTCCTGTGAGACTTTAACATCAATGAATAGCGCTACAACCTGAAAGTAAGAACATATTCCATTACAACCAATTTTGTTTGTAAACTGAGATAAACTGAGACATAACACAGACTGATATATTACACATATTTAACTCCTAGGGCATCTTTACTCAGCGAGAACATTTTAGAACGAAATATAATGTTGCAAAGTTTGAAACGGATAACATTCCATTTTCCGCTTTTTTTTTGTGTGTAACAAATGAGAAAAATTGTTCTATAGAAATCACAGTACCCGAATGCAATGACACCTAGGTCCGCACTGTACCACACACAAAGATCAAATTAACTGTACAGTGCAAAAGACAATACACATCACAAAAAGTGGTGAAAACAGGGTATACCGCTTAAGCCGGTGCTAGGGGGCTTGAGAAGTGTTGCTTCCTCCATTACTTGTCATGAACAGACTCAATAAAACCGAGACTGCTGCTTTATTCTCTTAATTGTGTTAGTTGCGCTCAAAGGATCACCTTTATCAGTACTTATTATTAACTTGGAACGGTCAGTAGGCAATAGGGCCCACTGATTAGCTTAAATCGATTTTAAGTGTACACAACGGTAACAACCTCGCTATTGTCTTGTCTTCAACGCTCCAATTGACAAAATAGTGTAGAAAATAAGTACCTCCCATCAAAAGGAAATATTTAACAATAAAGCCCACATTCAGAAGGATTAGGAAACGATACACTTATGCTATTGTAAAACAAACAACAACAAAACTAATAACTAATTAAAGACACCTTTCAGGGTTTTAGAAGGTGCAAGCATGAAGTCCCATGAGACTGTCCGATCATCGCACAACAGAATAATGAAGTGTAGTGACTGATTGTAGAGGGGTCAATCACCAAGCATGAAGTGCGTTGTAATACTAAAGAGTTATATCCTTTTCTGACGAATGTCCTCATTAGTTTTATAGTTTATAGATCACATCTCTATAGAATAAAAGTTGTGAGATTCCTAGTCGCAGGCACGTTTTCAGATTGGTGTAAAAATCTTCAGGTTTTTGTTGTAGCAATAGAACTTTGAAAAAGATATAAGTAGTTTATGACAACAAAAACCTTGCTAAAGATGTTTACTTGTAATAATTTGATTTCGATAATTGAAATCCATAACAATGGTATATGCCCTAGCAAAATGACTTAGGACCAAACACGACGACCCGGTAGCTGCCCATTTTTATAGTGAAGGCCATAGCGTTAATGACTTTATGGTGATGGGCGTTGAAAAACTGCATGGGGAAGATATGTACCGGAAAAAAATCGAGGGCATATGGAAGAATAAACTCAGAACTGATAAGCCGTACGGCATCAATACTAAGGAATAGCGCGCCAAACGACGTCGCTTAATAATGTTACGTCAGTTCCGTTTTACTGTGTATATTCATTGTTAATAAATACGCCACTGAGGAAGGCCGCAAGGCCGAAAGCTACGGCATAAATATAATTGCTAGATATTTACTTAAATATATATATATATATATATATATATATATATATATATATATATATATATATATATTATAAAGTATTTACATTGTGACAGTGAGACCCAGCACCGTTGACCGTTCCAAGGCGGTAGCCCTATTGTCAACCCTTTTGTGTTTGTGATGTCGTTTGCATTTTTTATTACTTTTGCCTTTTCGTTTGTCTGTTTGCGTGTTTGTTTTTGTGTTTTGTGGTTGACTGTCGTCCTTGAATGCTGCTTTCCCTGTCCGATATTTTTATCCTTATTTATTTGCACAATTGTGTTGTTTGTGCCGTGTGGCGACCGTAAAAAGTCTCCCCGTACATCCAATCAATATTGGTATTTTTACATCCTACAGGGATTGTATGACATTCATTGATCCAGTTTTCCTTAAACACGTGTGTTTCATATACCGCGTTGAAGGTTTTGTGCTCATCGACATTTTGGCCCATTTTATTAGAGTTTTCCTTAACTTTCCTCATTATCTTGCATTAGACACTGACATGAGTTTTGGACCTCTTTTAACAGTCCGTAAGTATACTAATATTATTTCTTATGGATCTTTGATACGATTCTATTTCGTATCTCTAATAAATACTTATTGGCCCTTATTTCGCTTTTCACAGAATGGTATTACTCTCCATAAAAACAATTATGAGTCTTTTAGCTAAAACTTTAAAATTAAATCTTTCACCTCTTCGGTTACACTCTGCGTCATCAATACAAATTCCACAAAATAACTCTTCATTTCTTAGAACTAAACCATATGTACGCCTTACACCTTTAAATCTTCATTCGGCAACCTCGTTTCATGTTCCTTCTAATAATATAACTAGGATTTTTAATAATGGCTCAAAAGTTTCCGTTACTCCTCTAGGATCACCTGTTTTGAGGAAATACCATGTAAAGTCTCCTTTCAGAAATCATTTAGTTCATTCAAGACGCAGGGTGTTTCCCTCTATTTATAAGTGCAATGCTAAGAGGTGCAGTTGTTGCAATTATTTATCGTGCAAGACCACCATTAAATCAGCTGTTAATGGTAGATTGTTTAATGTATGTCTAGCTTCAAATGTTGATTGACGTACTACTCACGTCATTTATGTTCTGACTTGAAATGCACCACTTTGCGGTATACAATATGTTGGACAAACAGGTCGATCCTTAAAAGTTCGATTTCGTGAACACAAATATAATGCAAGTAATCCTAAAAAGTTAAAACACTTTCGTCAGTCATGTCATAATTTCAATTACGTAACTGTTCAACCAGTTGAATATTTATTTTTTGATAATGATGCTACTAAATGCTTCAAAATAAAAGCTAGACACATTGCAGAACTTAGGTGGATGAAAAACTTACAGACACCTTATCCACTCGGCCTTAATGACAATATTTATCAAGAAGGAAATATTTCTAAAGATCCTAATATTGACATTTTTTCTTAATTTTCTATTCGAAAGCGTAAATCTAGGTCTCATGGTTTTAGGCGTAATGGTAACATCAAACGTAAATCGCGTGTAATTATTTCTGTCGCTGATTTACATACTATTTTTAAACAGTCTGGAAAGCACTCTATGCTTTCACGGCTTACCTCTTTGTCTATTTTTTCACTAAAGTTGATCGACGAGGAAGCCGACAAAATTTTCATTCGTACAGATCCCTTGTATAACACTGCTTCCATAGTTCAAAGCTACACACAACATGTTCTCCGACCCCATATTGACAAGGAGTCTGATCACGTCAGGCATTTTCTAAAACTACTATATATTAATAAAGGTATTGATTTCATTGACATGCCTAGTATTTTTCGGGATACTCATGTAGTTGATTCTATCCCAAAATATTTCAAAAATTCCGAAAGTCCTGTAATTTGCTATAAGTATAAAAGGTCCATTAGAAACATTATTTTCAACAACAATAAAATAGTTTCTGACCTTGATATAGTACTTAATACTCCTAAGGAATGTGAATGCAATACATCAAAATTTTGCTATGCTCCAGCAGGTCATGTCATCACTGGTAATTTTGATATTGTTGATAAACGTATTCGGCATTTGTTTTCGAAAGGTCCTAAATATAGATTACCTTCAACTATTGATTTTAATGCCTGTCGTGCCCAGATCGCCCACTCCATTGAAGATTTTAGTATAAAATGGTGTCGTAGAGAACATGCAGACCCAAACTCGCTTTCTACTTGGAAAAATTCTATTCTTAAAATTATAGATACACGTATTAACTTTTATAATTCTAACCCCTCTTTACTACCTCCGAGACCTAGGTTTTCCTTTCGTAATCTAAAATCGGGAATTCAGGAATTTCATAATAAATTTGTTTTAGTTCCTGCAGATAAAGCAGCTAATAATGTAATTATTGTTTGACGCCTACATTACGTCAATGTTTTATCTCTGGAACTCGGCAGCACCAATTCGTATACTCCAGTTAATTCTACTGAGGATGATGTTGTTTCCGCACATATCACTCGGTGCACTACTTTCAAGGCTGGTGTTAGCGATAAGCAAAATAAACTGCCTACCATGTACTGGATTCCTAAATTACATAAAAATCCGTATAAGGCTCGCTTTATTTCTAATTCTAGTGCCTGCACCACAACAAACATCTCCAAACTTTTAACTTCTTGTCTTACTGCCGTTAAAGATCACGTTAAACTATATTGTGATAAAACTTATGAAAACTCTGGGATTAATTTATTTTGGTCTATGATAAAAAATTCAGGAGACGTTCTTGATAAAATTTTCAATAAAGGTCTAGTTTCATCAATAAGTACTTATGACTTCTCTACACTATATACAACCTTACCACATCATCTTATTAAAGACAAGCTAATTTCTCTTATTCAAAAAACATTCGCTCGAGAAAATACTACATTTTTGGCATGTAATAATATTAAAGCGTTTTTCACTAACGGCAGTTTAGACAATTATACTATGTGGACTTGCTATGAAGTTTGTGAAGCACTCATCTTCCTATTAGATAATATTTTCGCCAGGTGTGGTACCCCCGTTTATAGACAAATTGTTGGTATCCCTATGGGTACGAACTGTGCACCACTTGTCGCCGATTTGTTTTTATTTTGCTATGAAAGGGATTTCATGTTGGGTCTTTCACCAGATACCCAGGCAGATGTTATTGAAGCTTTTAATGACACCTCTCGGTATCTGGATGACATACTGAACATTGACAACCCTTTCTTTCCAACTATGGTTCATAATATTTATCCTAAAGAACTTCGGCTTAATAAAGAAAATATATCTGATAATAACGCTTCTTTTCTTGATTTAGATCTCTCGATTGAAAATGGTAAAATAATTAGCAAAATCTATGACAAGAGAGATGATTTTAATTTTGACATTGTTAATTATCCCCACTTGGATGGGGATGTTCCCCGAGCAACATCTTATGGGGTGTATCTGTCTCAACTCATTCGTTTTTCTAGAGCTTGTACTCGAGTTGAGGACTTTAATATTCGTAATCTTTGTATAACTAAAAAGTTACTCAATCAGGGTTACCGTTACCATAAACTTCGTAAAACCTTTGCAAAATTTTATTATCGTAACCCTGATCTTCTTTCCAAATATAAATGTAATTTAAGGACTCTTCTGCGACAAGGACTATCACAACCTGACTTCTATGGTGATGTGATTTATAAACTTCGTAAGATTCTTGGTCATGATCACTTTCATACTATCTTTGTTAAACTTGTTAAAAAGTTTATCAAAAGAGGTTATGACCCTATCATTTTGCAACGTACTGCATGCTTGGTGGTGGACCCTTTTACAGTTCGCCACTATGCTTTCCTCTTTAATTGTACGACGACCGGACAGGCTGTGGACCCTATGATGACGCCTACCTAAAGCCCATTGGGACGGTGGCGTTTGATGTTTGTCCATGTTCTTTCTTGTCGTGCCCTTAATGGTGTATTCTCTTACTGCTCTGGCTTCTGCCAAGTCACTGAGTACCTTCATTGTGGCTTTCTAGGCTATTGTTTTTTTGTATTATATTTACACGAGCATGTTTGTGTTTTACTTATGTTGCCTATTGATGCTGCCTTGTTGGTTAGAGTTTAGATCATGGCGGGGATTTCTTTATTTACACTGTCCTGTTTTAATGGGATGACAGTAGGGTAAGTGTGAGGTTTGGTGCACCCTAGAACCGGTTTAAACCCCCAGTGGCCTACTTTGCCACTGACCGTTCCAAAGCGGTAGCCCTATTGTCAACCCTTTTGTGTTTGTGATGTCGTTTGCATTTTGTATTACTTTTGCCTTTTCGTTTGTCTGTTTGCGTGTTTGTTTTTGTGTTTTGTGGTTGACTGTCGTCCTTGAATGCTGCTTTCCCTGTCCGATATTTTTATCCTTATTTATTAAACAAACACGCAAACAGACAAACGAAAAGGCAAAAGTAATAAAAAATGCAAACGACATCACAAACACAAAAGGGTTGACAATAGGGCTACCGCCTTGGAACGGTCAGTGGCAAAGTAGGCCACTGGGGGTTAAAACCGGTTCTACCAAACCTAACACTTACCCTACTGTCATCCCATTAAAACAGGACAGTGTAAATAAAGAAAACCCCGCCATGATCTAAACTCTAACCAACAAGGCAGCATCAATAGGCAACATAAGTAAAACACAAACATGCTCGTGTAAATATAATACAAAAACACAATAGCCTAAAAAGCCACAATGAAGGTACTCAATGACTTGGCAGAAGCCAGAGCAGTAAGAGAACACACCACCAAGGGCACGACAAGAAAGAACATGGACAAACATCAAACGCCACCTTTCCAATGGGCTTTAGGTAGGCGTCATCATAGGGTCCACAGCCTGTCCGGTCATCGTACAATTAAAGAGGAAAGCATAGTGGCGAACTGTAACAGGGTCCACCACCAAGCATGCAGTATGTTGCAAAATGATAGGGTCATAACCTCTTTTGATAAACTTTTTAACAAGTTTAACAAAGATAGTATGAAAGTGATCATGACCAAGAATCTTACGAAGTTTATAAATCACATCACCATAGAAGTCAGGTTGTGATAGTCCTTGTCGCAGAAGAGTCCTTAAATTACAATTATATTTGGAAAGAAGATCAGGGTTACGATAATAAAATTTTGCAAAAGTTTTACGAAGTTTATGGTAACGGTAACCCTGATTGAGTAACTTTTTAGTTATACAAAGATTACGAATATTGAAGTCCTCAGCTCGAGTACAAGCTCTAGAAAAACGAATGAGTTGAGACAGATACAACTTGCTTTTCAAATATTTTACCTACATACTAAGTCTCGGGACAATACGTCATTCGTAATTAAAGTTGTTTAGCGGAAAACAATTTTCTATTTTCAGTAGCAGTGACCTTGATGTTGACCGCAGTGACTAAATTGGAATATCCAGCTTCCTGTTTATATAAGCTACCTACCCATAAAGTTTTATTCCAATATCTCATTCCTGACTAAAGTAATTGAGCAGAAACCATTTGTCTATTTTTAGTAACAGTGACCTTGACCTTGATCTTAGTGACCAAAAATACAATTCCAAACTTTCTTTTCTTATAAGCTACTTACCCATAAAGTGTAATCCTAATATCTCATTCCTAACTAAAGTTATCGAGCAGAAATCATTTTTCTAAATTTAGTAACAGTGACCTTGACCTTAACCCCAGTGACTCCAAATGCAATCCAAAGCTTTATGTTTATATAAGCTACCTATCCATTAAGTTTTATTCCAATGTCTCATTACTAACTAAAGCTATTGAGCGGAAACCATTTTTCTGTATTTCGTTACAGTGTACTTTGTATAATTATTTTGTACAATTTCTGCATGATCTCCTCACTCCGTTTTACCTACACACACATTTTCACTAAAGTATCTTAACCGTTTCTTTTATTATCAAAAGATCCATATATTTTGTGTATTTTTACTTTTTCAGTTGCCATATCAACCATATTTTTGTCAGATCAACAAAATAAAATAACGTGCATAATTCCCTCATTGCCCTCTACCAGCATGTCGAATGTATGTCTTAAAAATATTTTAAATGCTTTTCTCAATATCGCAGGATCCATATTTGTGGAACGGATGCTATAGGTTTTCCCCCCGTCAGTCCGTCCGTCAGTCAGTCAGACTGACGGACGGACTGAGGGGGGGAAACCTATAGCATAATCAAATAACAATTCATGAACACTTTTGAAGAGACCACATGACCTTCATTATTCGATATTAGAGTGGAAAATTCGAAGTCAAACTAAGGCCCATAATGCTGCAATACATTAGGCAATCAGCAATATGTGATGTAACCGGACAAAAGGTCATCAGTTGTTATTTGTATATGAAGTTCGGGATCAATGCATTGGACACTGTTTGAGAAAAGCAAGTAATACAAGAAGCAATCTGGGAGACAGCCATATTCCCCTCCAAAGTATTGTTCGCCATGTATAGCCTTGACTTATTTACATTTTAGACATGGGTATCATTTTTTTTTTATTCTCATATGATACCTATTATATGATTTATAAAATATAAAAAGATAAAAGAAGCAGTATATTATGCTATGTACATTCTGTCATTGCCCTCTATCATTGTGTAACATTTCATTTCAGTCCATTTAGTAGTATTTGAGTTATAGAGCGGACACGAATTATAGGTATAAACTTACAACGGGCAATAACCCTAATTTAAATAAAGACAGAGTTATAATTGTTTGCGCTCTGCTGTTCTGTTCATTGCCTTCTATCATTATGTGAAATGTCATTTCAGTTCATTTAGTAGTATTTGAATTATAGAGCGGACACGAAATGAGACGTAAGTATAAAATTACAAATGGCAATTATGCTAATCTAAATGAAGACAGAGTTAAGTTTTTTACGTTCTGCACTTTCTCTAACTGCTTTTTATCATTGTGTGAAATTTCATGGCAGATCCTCGAGTAACTTTTGAGTTATAGAGCTGATAAGAATTATAAGTATAAACTTACAAAGGGCAATACCTTTATAACTTAAATGAAAATAGAGTTATGGTTCTTGAGCTTTACACTTCCTCTCATTACCCTTTATCATTGTTTGAAATCTCGTTGCAGTCCATCTAGTAGTTTTTTAGTTAGTGTTTTAGAAGAACATATAGCTAGGGTGGACTCGCACGTAATATGCTAAAATTAACCCTGGTGCGTCACCTAGGATAGCACATATTACTGCGCAGAATGAATTTCTTTGCACATAAAAGATTTTATACGCTCATTATGTTTTGGTCATGTAGAATAAAATATTAATATTTGTCAATTTTAAATCGGACACCTATAGACCCCCATAAAAGGCCTGATGTATTCCCTTTTAGACTTAAGTCGGAAAACAAATTGTGTGTGTGTGTGTGTGTGTGTGTGTGGAGAGTGGGGGGATTTTTTTAAAGATTTTTACGACTTTTATCTATGCGTCAATTAATAGAGGTAGAGGTAGACCTCATCTGTTTTGAAACAAACTCGTAGAACCACAGTCCTGCCGCGCGTTAGTGAGTAGCTGTCAAACATTATTCAATGTGCAAACGCGTAACAAGCGGGACTCGAACGTATAACTGTAGCATTGAGAGATATACATTACACAACAAGAGTAGATCTAAACACAAATATGTTACCTTTTATTACAATTTTAAAATTACATGCAAAACTGATTGAGTTATATTCTGTTGAGGCCAAAACACAACAAAGCAACACAAAAATGAAGGGGTAAAAGTTTTTGTGTCGAGGGTAAAAACGGCGATTCGGTTGGGTGACAGGAAACAAAATACTTTTTGTTTAGGCCTAAGGTAGTAAACGAAATTTACCGTGACTTTGGTGATTATTGTCAACAAACGATTTGCCGACTTAAAAAAAAATCCACGTAAAAATTACAATTAGTGATATGAATCGTGAAATTCTCAGTAGCGTTCACATACATGGTTGAAAAATATAACAACGAATTAATTGTGTATGAACATCATGTTCACTCGGAGTTGTGAGATTAATCACAACGGTATCCCGAGGAGAATGAACTACAACGGTATCCCGAGACCAGTGGTATTCCGAGTTGTGAGAATAAATAACAACGGTATCCCGAGACCAGGGATACTCCGAGTTGTGAGATTAAAATCAAATGAGCACAAAGACTTATGTTATGTTTTGTATATGTGTAGTCTGTATGTCTCTACTACAAGTTGTATTTAAAACGTATGTTCTTTTAGTTTTTGGAACACGGAAGCTTCAGGGAGATTTGTCATTTTACAGTGACATTCCATGTTTAAATTTGTATATTATAAATCTTTGTGAAGCGGGGGATATGGCTGTCTTTCAGCTACACTCTGACTACTGACTACACTCGTGTTCATTTGATTTTAATCATGCTTGCATAGTAGGTCGATATCAATGCAAGGTTGTTTCCTATTTTAATTCAGCTATGTCGGTCAAAGGGTCTATGAATTATCTCCCCTTGAATTGGCAAAATTAGCTCTCTTGACCTTTTTGACGCAATATTCATTTCTAATGACTCAAACTTTGATAGGTGATGACTGGTGATGTTTGGTGATACACTTTAACACCTGTGAAGATGATGAAGCGTTTCGAAGATTAATTTTCATTATAACCAATCATTCCTTTTGTTCCCTTCTTTATTCCTGTATATACCTTACCTTATCTTGTTTTAATCGCCTTAGTTCCAGATACATTAAACAATGCATTGATGTATTATTACATGCAATGATGTATTGTTATTAAGAAGAGTTGACACATTTTCAGTCCATCCATGTCATGCGTGATTGGAAAGAAACCTTCCATTAAATGGATGCACAAATCATAGTTCACCATGCTCTCAGTACCTTCGGTACTTCGATTTAGTTAGTGAGCGGACACAAATTATAACTATAACATTACAAAGGGCAATAACTCTAAATCAAATGAAGACTGAGTTAAGTTTCTTGCGCTTTGCACCTTCTATCATTGTGTGAATTTTTATTGCAATCCATCTAGTAGAATTTTTTTTTTGCGATAGTGTGCGGACACGAATTATAAGTATACAACTAAAACGGACAGTAACTCTAATTTATTTAAATGAAAAGACAATTATGATCATTACACTATGCACTATCTATCATTGTGTGAAATTTCATTGAAGTAACCCTAGTAGTTTTCAGATGAGTTACAGCGCGGACACAAATTAACTTATAAACTTAAATTTCAATGAAGACAGAGTTATGTTTCTTGAGCTTTGCACCTTCTCCCATTGCCATATATCATTGCGTGATTTGTTATTGCAGTACATCTGGTAGATTTTGATTTATTGTGCGGACACGAATTATATATACAATTAAAACGGGCAATAACTCTAATTTATATAAATGAAGACAGAGTTATGGTTATTGCGCTCTGCACTACTGTTCATTGCCCTCTATCATTCTGTGAAATTTCATTGCAGTCCATTTTGTAGTTTTAGAGTTATTATTTCAAACAATGATAGAGGGCAATGAGAGGAAATAAACTGTGCAAGAACTATAACTCTGCTTTCATTTCAAGAAGATTTATTTGCCTTTGTAATTTTATACTTATAATTCGTGTCCGCTCCATAATTAGAAAACTACTAATGTTACCACGATGAAATGTCACACAATAATAGAGGGCAATGAGAAAAAGTGTAGAGCGCAAAAACCTTAACTCTATCTCCATTTAAATTAGTTATTGCCTTTTGAAATTGTATACGTATAATTCGTGTCCGTTCCATAAAACTACTAATAGGATTGCAATAAAATGATAAACAATGATAGAGAGCAATGATAGGAAGTGCAGAGCATAAGAACCACAACTCTGTCTTCATTTAAATAAGTGTTCTTGCTCTTTGTAATGTTATACTTATAATTCGTGTCCGCTTCATAACTCAAAAACTACTAATGTGACTGCAATACAATTTCAAATAATGATAGAGGGCACTTCGTGGACGTATGGAGTGTGAGACGCATAACTCTGCCTCAGTCAAATTATGGTTATTGTCCTTTGTAATGTTATACTTATCATTCGTGTCCGCTCCATAACTGGACAACTACTGATGGAACTACAATGCAATTTCACACAATGATAGAGGCCAAAGCGAGGAAGTGCAAAACGCAAGAACCGTAACTCTGCCTTCATTTAAAATAGAGTTATTGCTCTTTGTAATTTTATACTTATAATTCGTGTCCGCTGCATAATAAGAAACCTATTAATTGGACTGCAATCAAATTTCCCACAATGATATATGGCAATAGTTGTAAGTGCAGAATGCAAGAACCATAACTCTGTCTTCATTTAATTGAGAGTTATTGCCCTTTGCAATTTTGTACTTATAATACATGTCCGGGGCATAACTCAGAAACTATTAGACTGGAATGAAATATCACACAATCATAGAGGGCAAGTAAATGAAGTGAAAATTGCAATAACCATAACTCTATCTTATTGGCCTTTGTAACTCTATACTTAAAATTCTGGTAGGAAGCATAGCTCCAAAACTACTAATGGATCTGCAATGAAACACAATCACAAAGAGCAATAAGAGGATGTGGAGAATGCAAGAACCATAACAATAATTATGACTTAGTGCCCTTTGTTATTTTATACTTATCATTCTTGTCTGGTGCATAACTTAAAAACTGCTAATGGGGCTTGAATGGAACTTCACACAATGATAGAGGGCATTGAGAGGAAGTACATATAACAATAACTCTAACTTGTTAGACCAAGCGTTTATACATGTATTGAGCTAATGCACTCTGTTAGTTTTTCTGTTATCTCAAAACTTTGTAAATTTGTTTATCAAGCGACAATTATTCGACAAAACATAGTTAATCGTCATGAAAATGTACTGTAAATCTCACTTAAAGTAAATACTACACCATCTTTTGCACATCTATATGCTTTAACGTTCTTCATGATATTTCAATATGTATATATGTACATACATACACATTGCATTGTTCTATTTTTTTTTTCAATGTACTTAGTACAACCTCACGTTCAATATATGTTTGTATTTCTTTTCCGTATAAATCATGTTTTGCTCATTGCCTTCATGTCTATGCACATACTTATCGTGACTGACTGTTGTATATAATATTAGTATATAATATTATTCATTGTATCACGTAACAAGAAACATTGTAATGTTTACGTTACTTAATAAAGAATCTTGAATCTTGAATCTATCAGACTGAAATTAGAGCTACTGCCTTTTGTAGTGTTATAATTAGTTTTGTTCATTTTACTTTCTGCTTTATGTGCACTGATAAAACTTCCTTTAAACAAGGCACACACTCATCGTTTCTACAGCTACATAGGAAAAACAAACCTGGGGCGCGTGATATGGCTTCATTATGTGAAATTTCGCTGCAGTCCCTGAAGTTGATTCATAAAGCGGACACGAAATAATTGGACGGACGGTAAGTATAAAATTACAAAAAGCAATACTCTACTTTAAATGAAGACAGAGTTACTGTTCTTACGCTCTGCACTTCTTTCCACTGTCCTCTATAATTGTGTGAAATTTAATTGCAGTCCCTCTAGCAGTTTTTGACTTATAGAGTGGACACGAATTGTAAGTATAAAATTACAAAGGTCAATAATTATAATTTAAATTAAGACAGAGTTATGGTTCTTGCACTCTGCATTTTCTTCCTCTCATTCAGGTGCGCCTCCGGCAGCTGATCGTTATATAGGTTTTGTATTTGTCTATGGTTAATAGACTGTGAATCATGTAGTTGACGATAAGCATGCATTTTCAACTGAAATTGCTAGTAAATTCGTCTAAAAAGCTTAATTGGTATAAACAATAGTTTGCGATGTACAAATGTTACCGTTTTACTTTCTGAAATTTACGCCCAGGATTCTTTACGGAGCATACTGAAAGTGTAAGTGAAACTGAATGAAACCCCAAGAATCGGAATGGAATAAGTGCAAATCTGTATTTTCATGAAATAATACCCATGAATCCACAAATATATAACGAGAAAGTTTAGTATTGAATCGGTTTTATCTATAGCAAATAACAAGCTAATGGCCCTTTAAAACTTAGAAAAAACTTTTTTAAAGTGTTTAACCTGGTTAAAGTTTGTATATAAGCTATGATATCGCAATCTACATAAAGGTATGAAACTTCACGCATGCATTATTCATTATAAGACAACAGCAAAGAGCCACGTTATATATATCTTTTATTTTATTTAAAAAAAATTAATACCTCTTTTTAGTTAATAAGTTTCATCTTGTCCAGTCACTTTGAAAAAATATTTATAATTTGTATCGAATTTCATTTGAAGGATTATATCAATAAAACCATGGCCAAGTTTCAACATAATCAATATTGACGCATTCATTGTGTAGTTATTGCTTTTGAAAATTAACACGAGGGCCAAGATGGCCCTGAATCGGTCACCTGAGGATCTTTGCAATGATGAAAGAAAATTATCCTCTTCAAATGCTGATTAAAGATGTTTATTAAGTCTTTCTTTATGTAAGTCAATGTAAAAATATGCAAAATCTCAACATACAAACTTTGGGCCCAGGGGTTGCAGCCATCTTTGACCCAAGGGACTTCAAATGAGCAAATTGATAGACTCGGGGTTAGCGAAAATTAATAATACTAAAGAACAAGAGAACAAGAGGGCCTTTAGATGTTCTACAAGCTAAAATGGCTCTTATATCAAGGGGTTTCATCATTAAATTCCTTTCCATATCTTGTTACAAGTGCAAAACACAACAACACCCTCACCCGAAATTTAAACCCATAACTCCATGGTAACAATATAAAAGAAAACATCCCCATATAAGTCTTTGTAAAACATGTAAAATCTTTAAATACAAGCTTTAGAACAATTAACAAAAGAAAAACCGCATCCGAACAGGAAACAATAATAAAAATGACAAAAAGAAGTTTACCTCGAGTGGGATTTGAAACCACGTCCCTAGCTTCCCAGTGTACAAGAAGTAATTAAAAGATGTTTGTATGTTGGACATCTTGGATGTCACGTTTAACTTGTTTTAAAAAATTCTCCTTTAATAGTAGAATGGTATCTCTGCAAAACTAACTTTCAAATTTAGAATCATAAAATCATGCAGTCTTTTATATGGACTACTAATAAAAACATATTTCAATTAACAAATATTATTTAATTAATAAAATGGTTTTATACAGTTAGTCTACAAGTGAACAAAAGTATACACTTGTTCTGTAAACTGAAATATAGTTTAAAAAGTAGTAAACAATACTAATAGTCTATATATTAACACTTTTTATATATAAAATCCCTTAATATTATGAAAAAGTATAAAGAAATATTAAAAAATCGAACAGGGAAAGTAGCATCCAAGGAGGCCAGTCAACCACAAAACACAGAAACAAACACTCAAACAGACAAGTTTGGTCAAAATTGACCACGCTGTTTCTCAGAAGATTCTCAGAAGATGATTTTTTGATCATTATCCCTATATAAGTCTATGTAAATCTGTAAAACATGTGACCCTGGGGCGGTACCAAATGTGACCCCATGATCACCATTTGAACAAGCATGGTAAAGAACCATGAGCTTATAGTAAATGCAAAATATTAAACCTCTGGCTCTTGTAGTTTCAGAAGAATATTGTTTAAATATTTCCCTATACAAGCCTATGTAAAACATTTGTCCCCGGGGGTTTAGGAAACGCAAAACATTATGTCTCCGGCTCTTGTAATTTCAGAGAAGAAGATTTTTTCATTTGTCCCTATATAAGTCTGTGTAAAACATGCAAATTCTTATATCCAAACTTTAGAAAAATAAACAAAAGAAAAAACGCACCAAACAGGAATCGATAAAAAAATGAAAAATAATAATAATAATAAAAATTGTGGGATTTGAACTAAAGGCCTTACCCCGTAAGAAGTAATTGAAAGATTTTTCTATGGCGGCCATCTTGGATGTCAAGTTTACCTAATTTTAACAAATTTGAAAAACATTCACCTAAATATCATCAATGTGAAGTTTGATCAAAATTGACCAAGCTGTTTCTGAGAAGTTTTTGACTCCGTGGACTTCATTTGAACAAACTTGATAGCCTAGGCTTGGGGATCAATTTAAAAGAAAAACTGTCGATATCTGTCCAGCGGTTCTTGAGAAGAGGATTGTTTAAGGTTTCGACCATATATTCGACCCCTATCATTGTTTGAAATTCCATTGCAGTCCACTTAGTAGTTTTTGTGTTATTAAACGGACATGAATTATGAGTAAAACATTATAAAGGGCAATAACTCTAATTTAAATAAAGAAGTGTTATGGTTTTTGCGCTCCTCTGTACTTCCTTTTATTTCTCTCTATCATTGTCTGAAATTTCAGTGTAGTCCATCTGGTAGTTTTTGAGTTATTGCGCGGACAAGAATTGTAAGTTTAAACGGAAGGACGGCGGTCATTACTAGATCCCACTTCGGCCTGTGGCTACGGCAGGCGGTGGAGGATAACAAAGTGCCATAATTATGCAATAAATTAGGAAATTATATATGTGTGATTTAGAGGGACATACTGTCATCAGTTGCTATGCGTTTATGAAGTTTGGGAACGATCCATTGGAAACTGAATGTGATATTTATTTTATTTTATCTTGCAGATATGCACTTTTCTGCATAATAAAGGGGTGACCTATTACATTTTGCTTTAATTAGGCACTGGCCAATAAAGCAAATCAATGCGGAATCCATCGGCGTTTATTGTACGTAACGTTATCTGACGTCATGCACGTAACTTTGACTAACGTCATAAAACAAACAATACATAAACATGGCGACGTCCTCGATAAGCGTACCATTCTGAGAAATCGGTAATAATAGTAATTCATACAGAAAATATGGATAATCTACATGATAAATAAAATATTATGTCAGTGCCTTTTACTATCAAGTTTATTAGGCTCGGCACGAAAACGAAGAATGGCTCGGCAGAGCCTCGCTCTTCTTCGTTTTTTAAGCCTCGCCTAATAAACTTGATAATAAAAGGCACTGACATAATATTCTCTATATACCGAAAACCCCTCGGGCAGAAATAAGATTCATTTTCAGTAGATTTCACTTCGTCTGATCGACTGCTCCACTGCTTGTTTGAGTGAAACGGGACATGCGCAGTGAAGAAGTGTATTTGTCGAAACCTTTTTTTACAAGCAAGTTGCTATGAAAGTTATATCATTGGATTGGAAATAACATAACTAAGAAAATGAGTGGTAGTTTATTGAAATCGGTACTTTTGAAGTTCTGATTAAAGAGCAATTTCACCCTACTGACCCGATGACGTCACCGAAACAGCGCGCATCAAAGCTGCGCATGTGATAGTGTTTTTACTATCACCCTGCGATTTACTATCACTGTACTATTACCCTCGCGTATTATAGTAAGAAATTACTCATTGTTGTCTATGGGGATTTAGCATGGGCGTTTTATGTGAGGTATAATAACATGTGTTACGTGACGGGATAGGGTGCGACGGCGTCATAATGATAAATATATGAATGAATGAATAAATATATACTGTATATTTCTACTCATACATCTGTTCATATTTGTTCTTCTGTATGTAAAGCGTGCATTTGATCCTACTGTCGGCATTCAGAGTTATATTCACAGAATGCTACCTACTAGTTGGATGTAGACAGAGTGGACAAAAGCGCCTAACTTTCTGTGATAATAGTTTGTAGTCAAACTTGAAAATCAAAAAGGTTCCCATTGTCACCAGTCATTTTGTTACTATTTTATCATATTTCAAAATGGCCGCCATCCAAATGCTTAAAGATAGCAATATATTCTTGATATTTGGATTATATTTAAGCTTCTCTATAATACAATAAATGTCCCCAAAGAGTGTAGTCCCCACCCTCCCTCCCCAATCTCCATGCTAAATGCGCCTTTTTGTGTCATACATAACCGTTGTAAATGATGACTGAAACTGATGATTTCTGGAATAACTCAATAAAATATATTTTCAGTATTTTCATTTTCGTTCCATTAAATAATAAATATATGAAACAATGGATATAAACATACAATATAAAGTGAGGGTACCAGCACACTTGCTTCACTCAGTCTAAAACATAAATGGCATATCTGCTTACCATGGCCATACTCCATTTTTTTTAAAAAATCAAATGGCATATTTGCCTACCGTGGCCATACCGCAAAAATTTTAAATTTTAAAATCAAATGGGATATTTGCTTACCGTAGCCATACCGCAAATTTTAAAATCAAATGGCATATTTCGAATTAAAAACACACACACCACATTTTAAATTGTGTAAGCAAACTGATTTGAAATATTTTACGCTGATACCTCTACTTCTGATACAACTTATTTCTCATGTGTCAACTAATAAATAAATGCTTTTTAAAATTTTCTAGCAAAGTCAAACGGAACTTGGCAATAGCCTGCAACATCACTGTACATATCATGTTCTGCCATAGACTATTTCTTTTTTCTATACTTTAATATCTTATATTTTAAATTAAGAAGTCTTTCCTTAGTTTTGTTCAGTTCTCTATGATAATAATCCATTTCCAGCAGTATTCTTAATCGTTTGTTTTTTTCATTTTGGTTTTCTTTGGTGTCTAGAAAATAAATACGACCTACATCATATTTTACTTGGGCTTGCTCGTTTGCCATTATTTTCCTTCTATATATATTTATTAAACCTCCAAGTTCTTTACAAACCTTTCTATTCTTTCTTGTTCCATTATATATAATACTACATATAATTTTATTTCTTAAAGACTTAAATATTTCTTTACTATTTTAAATGTCCTTAAATGGAACCCAACTATTGAAGTATATATATGTATTTTGGGCGTTCTGGACCAACTTGAGTTTGATCCTGAAACGCCCAAAAATACATATATAATAAATCACCATGAAAATGGTGATTTACTTTTTTTATTAAAACTTTTTAAAATCTTAGGGTAGTGAAGATTGCAAGTTTGAATTATATAATTTGACAAATTTTCATCACCTAGATTTTTTAAATAGTTATCAAAATTACATCCAAAATAGTCTGATTTTGTAATTTTTATAATTATAAAATGTTTTTTTAATACAAAACAAATTTGGTGACTTGTTATCAAAATGTACACCCAAATCAACGAATAAACACGAAATCAATAAAATATGATTTTTTTTATAAAACTCCTACCACAAGGTGCTGAAATAAGCTGGTCCAGTGTTATATTCTGAGATTTTTGAATAAAAGTTGATTTGTTATCAAAATTACACCCAACAACCCCAAAAATGTATCAAAGGGTTTCTGGACCAAATCTCTCATTTCAATCGAGATTTGACCCAACAACCCCAAAATACATATATGAAAAAACTCCTACCGCAAGGTGCTGAAATAAGCTGGTCCAGTGTTATATTCTGAGATTTTTTAATAAAAGTTGATTTGTTATTAAATTTACACCTAAATCAACGAATAAACACCATTAAGATTTTAAAAAGTTTTAATAAATCAAGTAAATCACCATTTTCATGGTGATTTATTATATATGTATTTTTGGGCGTTTCAGGTCTAGAACGCCCATAATACATATATATGAAGTCATCATTAAAACCCTTCCAGTTAACCAACGTTTGTATAGTCACGTCGTATAACTTTTTCCAATTCTAAATATTTCTTGTTTGGTTTTATCATTCCTAATTCGTAAAAGCTCCCGTCAGATGTTTTGATTGTCTCTTATCTTGTACGTTAGAGGATTTGTATATTGAATGTTACCAATAACATAGACGTTTTCCTTCCAATTTGTAGTATAACCATCTCAAAGGTCGTTTTATATTTTTTGATTCTAACCTTGTTTCTTATTTTAAACTTAGATGAAGCTTTACTGTTTTTTATATTGACATAACTGTATTTCCCATTTTTGAAAACAATATCCATCCAACCTGTTAGTTAAAATACTTTGTAGATTTATCTTTGAAATCACCGCCGACATTATACAATAAGTCATAGAATTAATCTTATCTAGTCCAATCCTATATTCCTTGTTTTTGTCAAATATTAATGGCATGTCAAATACAGTCGTAAAATTACTCGTAGTATACTATTAACTATGTTTTTCTGACGACAATACAATTTTTTGGTTCCATATAATATGGTTATATATTATATTCATATAATATTAAGCTCCATTATAGTATTAGTAGATAAAATTAACTACCTATATAAACGATTTAAAACTATATTCTTTAAAACTGAAAACTCGAGTAATGTCACGTTCTGTGTTTAATCCATAATAAAGTATGTCGCTTTTTGTGATATTTAATTCAAATGTTTCTCTTAATAACTTTTCATTTTTGAATATAAGAACTTCTCACGACCACTAAAAATACCCATATAAAAACGTTCTACGTTCCCTCCTGTATAAGTTCAGTCTATTCTAAATTAATAGCGTCCAGATTTTATAAGCATGACCCTCCTAGAAGTATCAAAATAAAACATTCTTCAGTATCTACAGGTTTGGCTATTATTACTTGTTGGTGTTTGTTTTATGTATAGTTAAGGGAATGAAGCATTTAACAGCTGCACATGCGCGATAATGTTTAATTCATCTTCAGTTTCTTCTGCGAGAAAGAAAGTTTGTAGAAATTCAGCTCAGAATTTTAATCGATAAAAACCTGCACAACCTGAAGGAATTCAAGCACGTCCGGCCGTCGCAGACTTAGGGTGGATGCCAGATCCAAAAGGCGAATGACCAGAAGCCAACCTGAAGGACGATATTCATGTGCATATGCATTAAAAGACATGACAAAGCGGCTGTATTAATTCAGTACATGTCCGTTATTAGAGAGGCAGCCTATCGTCATGCAGGTTCAAGTTATGGCGTAGTATCTATTCAGAATTATGGATGAGGGTAATGTCTGTCAACACAGGCACACAAGTAGAATCAAGCCAGCACACAAATGAAGCCAATGCCAATTCGAACTCCCAGTTTAAAAATATAATCGGCTTATCAGCGCCTTGTAATGACTTTAACAGAGATAGATGTGTGTATTTGAATTGCAAATACTATAGGTTATTGAATTTGTAAGGCTAAATATTACTTGGAACGAGTTGTTTTGGCAAAGGATGACGAGCTTGCGATTCGTCCTGCGCCAAAACAACGAGTTCCAATTAATATTTAGCCACACAAATTCAATATCCTTTTTATTGTATACTTTCATATTGTTTTCGATCAATGTTAATTGTATGACTATTACTTTTTATTGTATTTGTGTTATTTTTATGGCTTTTGATGGAATTCCTATCTTGTCATTCAGTTTCATTTGTGCGGATGATTTTTTTGCGCGAAAACGACGTCGACGTCGGAAGACGTCATTAAAAACACCAAGCGATTTTCTAATCGATAACGTTTAAAACAGTGGGTGAGTGACCATTTCAATTATTTTATCAATTTCTGCAATAAAAGGTTGAAAAAAAAAACACGTATTATTTGTGTTAACACTATAGGAAGGATTCCGTTATTTTATTTAAAAGTAGTTCCTTATTTCTATTTCGCGGCTCTTAGCTAGCACGAGAAAAAGTTTCGGTGCAATATCAATGTGTGCAATGTCGTAGAATATTGCACACTCAGCTCCATGCAAACTAAACGGGACAATATGAAAGTAAACAATAAAGTCATATATGTGCCGTGTGTCACAACAAGTACAGTTGCCCGACAACAAGTACAGCTGTTGTACCATCATACACAAACTCAAAACATTATATTTCAAGGGGATCAAATGCATTTCGGAGGTTCAGAGGAAGATTTAGCCGAGGGGGCGTCCATATTACAGGCACTAATAATAGCAACTACACTCATTAATTTAACTAACAATGAGGGGGAATTATTAAAATATAATCACGAGGATTCAAACATTATTTTAAATGGTTTTAAAAACGTCTTTCCAATACATTATGATGGTCCACGTGTACTGGCAGGTCCTTATGACACAATACCATTACCTAAAATAGTATGATAGTGGACTTTTGGAAACGACCGAACACGATAAATACGAAATATTGATGTCTCGGTTTGACTGACACTGTTCATGAACGGTAGTGAAATATGCTTGCTACTGTTCACACCCACTAGCCCCGGATTGAGCTGAACTCAATATTCATAAAATCAATAGTACAGAATTTTAACCATCCCGAAGATGACATGCATACGGCGGTGGACATGCCATATTTACTGCCATAATTCCATGTCCACCGACGTATGGTCCCAGTATCTAATAAAATTCTATGTCCCGAAGATCGAAATAAACAAAGTGGAATTTAGTTTTGAGCAGCGGTTATGAAGCCTGCGCATCACAAGTAACAGTCAAAAGACTAAATTAAAAAGCAGACAACATATCCTATGGGTGGTTGCGTGTATCGCATATTGGCTTAGTTTCAAAGAAGGTACCAGGCGAATTTAGGTTAATACATCACCTATCATGTCCTCTGGGATATTCTGTCAATGACTATATTGACACGATGATCTCATCAGTTCAATATACAGACGTTTATGAAGCTGTGCACATGGTACAATATTTACAAGGGTGTATGCTTGGAAAAGCAGATATAAAATCATCTTTCCGATTATTACCGGTTCAACCACAAGGCTTTGAATTACTTGGTTTTGTTTTTAAGTTTGAAAGACAATCTTATTTTGACAAATGCGTACCTTTTGCGTGCTCGATTAGGTGCAATGATTTTGAATAGTTCGATATTTTCCTAGAATTGTATATAAAAACAATGCACCTGTCCGCACGTTGATACATTATCTCGACGATTTTCTATTTGGAGGTAAAAAAAATACAACAGAGTGTAAGCGTCTTATGAAGGATTTAAATAGATGTATGCAACGTCTGGGGGTCCCCATAGCGCAAGATAAAACAGAGGGTCTCAAAACAGTTTTTGTTGTTTTTTAGGCCTTGAACTGGATTTGGAGGAAATGGTAATACGGATCCCAAAAGAAAAGATTGAGGAAATCATTAAAAAAATCATAAAATGTTGAATAAGGAAAAGGTCACTTTGAGAATGATGCACTCTAATCGGTATACTCAATTTTGCATGTAGAGCATTTGTACCGGGAAGATCATTTTGTAGAAGACTAATTGACTCAATTTGCGTCCTTACTAAACCCCATCATCACATTAGAATTAACAAAGGCATTCGTCAAGATTTAGCCATGTGATTGACCTTCTTTAAAGATTTCAATGAGTGTCCATTTTTCATGACCGTTTTGGGGTATCTAATGCTGATGTTAGTTGTACACAGCTAGTGCAGCAAGTACATGTTTAGGATTTGGTGCATATTGTTCAGGAAAATGGCTACGTTCAGTATGGCCTCAGATTTGGAACGGATGACATTAGGTTAATTGAATTTTTCTCACTGTTAGAATAATTATACATTGGGTGATGGGGACAGTTTGCGAAAGGCAAAGATAATGTTCCGATGTGACCACGTTGGTGGTTCTGCTTAGAGCATTAAAGGTACTTAAGTCCCTATATCAATCGATTTCTTCTTCGTAGGCGTGTCTTTATTTGTAACTTCATGTTCACCAGCTCATGTCGAAATCGAGTATTTAAAGGAGGAGCAAATATAGCGAAGGAAATCATTTACTGTATATACATCGACCAGTGCACATCATACCTATACACAGATAACAGTAATTTTTACAAAAAAACAGTTAGCTTCTTTCGGGGCTCGAACACACGATCTTCTGATTTCAAATCCTGTGCTCTATCCACTGAACTACAACGCTACTTGAGAAAATAGTATACTGACTATCATATATTATGAGGCAAAATAACTTAACATATTTAAACGCAACTAATGCTATGCAGTCCATATTGTCGCACGTGTAAATTAACATTACCTGGTGTAATAATGTATCTTATCAATATGAAACTAATACTTCGCTTCAAATCAACCATATCTTGACTTATTTAGCGCTTGATGAGTTTGTGTGCGCGCTCTTGTTATTACGTAATGCCTATTTAGTGTTAAAAATGCTACAAAATACCAATTAATAGCAGTGGTCTAGAGGTTCAGCGTACATCTATCAATACTTACAAGTGCAAGGCTGTGGTTCAAATCCCGTTCCGTGCAAATATTTTGTTATCACATATATTCTGGAGCCTTATATTTATCGATGTTACCTGTACGGAGGCTAAATAAAATGTGAAATGTAACGTATCGATTTCTGCTTATATACCGACTTTTGGGGTGTTCGTCGATTTGAAACTACTTCACACGTGACTCATTCATATTCATGAGTTATTACCAGTTAAAATAGGGACTGTACAACTTTAACAGTAAAATCAAACCATATCAGTGGAAAATGTAATGTAACCGATTGCCTCGATTATAGCTAGATACTTTTCATCCCCATGCACCTTCTGCAGAATAAGAGAAAGAGAGTATGCAAAATTCACTAACTTCCTCGGGCATTCCAAATACAAGAAGTCATACTGCTTGTCACTTGCCTTTTTATACTGATCTTTAGTAAAACCTCGTTCTCTATAAAGCATTTATATTTCATTTTTACTTGGAGTTGCAAAGAAGATATAATGAGAACAGTTTAACCGGACTTTGTCTTTTGGACTTTTGTAAGAAGATTCTGCTAAAACATTACGCAACCACTTTTATATCTACCTTGGATAAAATAATTTATAATTTCATTTTGATAACGTTCACAAAGAAAATCATCAAAAATAACTATCTTCTAGGTTTCTATGAGAAGTTCTATATTTTTTGTTATTTTATAAATGTTTTGTGATAAAATCTTATACTAAGACTGTTCTAAATCTTTAACAAAATAAATAAATTCTGTCATATTCCACCAATGGTTTCAACAACATGTGGAGTAATGCATTTGTTTTACCAGAACCCGAATGTCCACAAATTATCAATCTAAAACAAGAGTCTGGCATAAAGTCGTGTGTCTGCTTGAAATAACTTTTTTTCTTTCTTTGTATCGTAGTTTGTAATTTTCATAAATATACCATGTATACTACACAAAAGATTAATTATTATTGACGTATTATTATGAACGTCCAAAGTTTATTTGCCGAGCAACACAAATCCTATATCCAAACCTTGGAACGGAAGCGGAATGTCTTAAAGCCAACCAAGTCAAATATTACGGTATGAATAAAATAACTAGACCTTTAACTAAACCAACAGGAACAAAACCACATAAGGCAAGCAGGGCTGCAAAAAACAGGAAGTTTAACCGCAGGAGACAAAAACGGTATCAGCATTTTATCATAGGCGCAGACGCAGAATTAAGAGCTAATACAAACAAATCAGCTAAAGCAACATCAGAAGCAGAAAAGAAAAAAGAAAATATCACGTTTACAAAAATAAAAGTAAACGTCAGCTTAATAAGCAAATAAAAAATTCACACATTATGTTCATGAACTTATCTTAACTTATCTTAATTTATCTTAATTAATCTAAATTAATCTTATTTTATCTAGTCTTATACTATGCATGCACGTATAGTGTAGCGGCGATAAAACATCTCCCCGTGCTTGCAATCAGAACTATTAGTCATTCTGATCTTTGGAGATCGCAGAATCCGATACTTAAATACAGATATCGGTGGTTATCCTCAAATACTTTTGTTTTCTTACTTTACTTTCAAATAGGTGGTTCCACTACTCCAGCCTTTAAAGGCTCTGAGTGTTGTTTCATCACCTTCTTTTGACTGTTACTTGTGATACGCAGGCTTCATAACCTCTGCTCCTAGCTAAATTTAATTATGTTTATTTCAACCGTTGTTTTCTCGTTTAGGGCAAAGCATTTTGCTAGAAACTGGGACCATGACGCCGCTGGCCATGGAATGGTATAAAAACACCTAATTAAAGGTTACACGTTCACCGTCATATGCATACCATCTTCGGGATGGCTCAAAATTGTGTACTGTTGACATTTTAAATATTTAATTCTGCTCAACGGGTGGCTAAATGGCGTGAGCGGTAGCAAGCACTTTTCACTACCATTCATGAACAATCTCAATCAAACCGAGACTGATCTATAAACTTCTGAAATTAAAGGGGTCTGACGGATTTCCTGTCCACTTTAAACAAATTAATGAGGATATTCGTCAGAAAAGGGTAAGACCCGTTAGTATTAAAACGCACTTTATGCTTGGTGATTGACACTTCTACAGTCACTACGCTTCACTTTTCTCTTGTGTGATGATCGGACAACCTCGTGGGACTCCATGACTGCACCCTCTGAAATCCTGAAAGGGTAGGTTGGTACATGAACTTTCGTCCCTTGGGTTTTCTGGTCATAATCTAGATTGGTTTTCTCTTTGGATGCAACTGAAGTTGTTGTCCAGTACAATTCTGGATACATCCTGAGGTGATTCAAATTATGTTAGATTTTATATATATTTGTTTACTATAACATGTCCTAATTTTTTGGATGTTTACTGTATTATTAGAGATTTCCTTTCGATGGGATGTACTTTTGTTTACAATGTCTTGACAATTTGAGCGCTGAAGACAGGACAATAGTGAGGTTGTGTACACTTAAAATTGTTTTAAGCTAACCAGTGGGCCTTATTACTTACTGACCGTTCCAAGTCGATAACCCCGTCTTCACCAAGCTGTGTGTTGTGTATTGTCCTTTTCATTGAATACTTATTTTGCTCTTTGTTTGTGATGCAGTGCAGATATACGGCGACCTTGCGTTTGGGTGCTGTTGTTTCCATAGGTTTATTCTTCTCATTTTTTGCAATTTCTTGTATTGTGCGGCGTTTTACAAATTTCTAATTTCTTAATCTTTTGTATTGAAATGGAAAGAATAAGCGAACAAGATGCAAACATCAAGTAATCTTGTAAAAAGATGTTAATAAAATTATTCAAAATAATATAGCAAAATGGAGCTATTCGTAGTGTTATTACTTACTGATCCCTTGGGACCATCAAGCCCATTCTTTGTTATTTTAAGTAGAATTCCGCTTAAGCCGGTGGTAGGGGGCGTGGGATTTAAATTGCCTCTCATGAACAGACTCAAATTAACCGAGACTGCTACTTTTCTCTCTTGTTTGTGTTTTAGTGTTTTACGTGTGTCCCTGTTTTGTGAAGTTATTTGGTTTTGCATTCTGCACACTTAGGTTTACAGGCATGCCATTTCTCAGGCATTTTGATTAGATTTCCGGCTTACCGGCTTTTCTGTTAACATTGTACACCACAGTCCACCAGTCAGTTAGTCCAAATCGCCCGCGTCGTCTTATGTAATTCGAGTTCTGTACATGATAAACAGGAAATTGATATTTCACTTGCTTTTTATAGTGTTTTTAAAGTTGACTGTTTTTAATGCGGTAGTGTTACATTTTCGGTCACTTGTATATTGCAGTTGAAGTGTTTCTTTAAATCTCGTCATTAAAACGCATAGGCATAAAAATAATGCACATACATACTAATAAAAATAATGCACATACATACTTATCATTAGGTTTGCGGTTTAACACCTTTAAAATGCACAAATGCCAGGATTCAACAATTAAATTACAACATACTATGAATATCCAGCATATTCATTTTTTATATATACGTATAGAAAATAAGATAAATAAATACAATGTTAATCTTTATTATGCAAATCGACCTAATATGACCGTCCTCCTTGAATGCTACTTTCCCTGTCCGATCTTTTTATATTTCTTTCCTAATATGACCGGACAAAATATAACACTGTAAATAAAATAACAAAATCCTGACAGATTAAATGTGTACCCAAGTAATAAGCTTTATAAGTTCTTTCCGATAAAATAACTTATTCATAATTTTGCTAAAGCATCATCTAAGTAGACTGACTTTTTTGGTAGGTGATAGACAAGGTTTTTATCCTAGACGTTTAACCAATTTTACTGTAAAACTTAAAAGTATTTATGTGTGATTCTTTTAAAATCCTGAATATACATGTAGATGAATATTCATATGATATATGCATCCGTTTCAAAATGTAATCTTAAAATTTGGTATCTTTTTACACTGAGAAAGATTTTTACTTCACTATTGAACCTAAGATAAAAACCGAGTAACACAAATTGTATGACCTACTAAAAATAAGATGAAATCTCAACATGTTGGTAATGAGAAAATTTTCGATTTTGAAATTTTCGCTTCGCGCGCTCAAACTTAGCATTTACAAAAATCTCAGGCTTTTTTTATTATGATAGCCCTGGGTTTATAATCAAAATTTATCTAGCCAATGTAAGCCAAGTAACAGACAATGCAAGTATATTTATGTCTGTCAATACGCTCTGTATATAGGATAACGATTTTCTTACCAGGAAAATAAGATCCTGCCGCTAAAACGTTTTCAGCCCGAGTGCCTTCTAGAGTTGCTATAAAATCTCAACCTATTCCTTTTATAGCGTTTTAGTTCCAATATATTATTTATAAAGATTTAAATAGTATTGTCATATGAATATGGATTTTTCGTATATTTGTAACTCACGTTCCAAGGTGGTAGTTACATTTTCCTGACTGTATATTATAATAATGTCACTTTCTTGTGCAGATTATTAGTGAGAGAAATATATAATGTAACGTAACGTATGGAACTTAATCCCGTTTCTATACGTTTGGATTATGGGTTGGTACCAGATTATATTGTCAATCGTAATCTCATAACAATTACGTTAAATATGGCTTGACGCTGGGTTAGTACCAGACTATATTAAGTCGTGTAATCACATGAAATACATTTTCTCTTATTTCTAGTTACTGTTTCTTTATCGAAAAGTAACCTATATTAAACAGGCAGACAAACGCTGGGTTGATACCAGACTATATTACGTCAGTCGTTAAACACATTAAAGTTACGTTATATTTGGTTTTGACGCTGGGCTGGTACGAGACTATATTAAGTCAGCCTTTAAATCACATTAAAGTATATTGCCTCTCCTTTATAGTTATTATTTATTTTCCTGAAAATAGCCTATATTAAATAGGCAATACTGACGCTGGCTAGGTACCAGAATAAATTAAGTCAGCCGTTTAAATATCTATCCCTATTATCAACATAATGTTTGAAATGGTAGTGTTATTTTGGAATTACATATTTTACTGTCAGTCGGGGTTAGTACTCGTATTTCCGGGGTTCGTACCCGTTTGTATAGCTATTCACGGGGTTCGTAATAGCTTTTAACAGTATCTTGTTGTACTTCAAAAATACGTGCTTAACCTGGTTTTTACCAAATGAATCATTCAGAAATAATAAGCATGGGGTCAATGAATATTATTTGATAACTATTGTTTTAGTTGTGTTTGCCAAAGAGCAGAAGAGTACCTAAATATTTTAGGAACCAACAGTCAGAATGAAAATATCGACTGCCTCTTGTCATTTGCACAGACCTCGGTCCAGTACATAACCAGCCAAACCATTCCTTTCTAAATGAATATTTAAGAATTGCTGACTGAATTTTATTTTCGCACAGGGCATGTTATTGTATCGTGGTGTTTTTAGTTTTCCTTGACCTGAAGTAGATTAATAGTTGTTTCGTTGTTGTTTGTGGGAACCATCTTGTTCCGCAATTTGTAAATATAACTCTTTGGGGTATAACTTTTGTAATACATAACTGTTGAGTTATTTAACTGGCTGAACGACAGGCGATGTAGCTATACAAACAATATTCACAGCAACTAGTTTAAAGTTATATGGATATTAGTTTATTCTTTTGCTTCTAATTTTTTGGAAGTTAACATGTTTTGTTTAGAAATTTTCTTATGAATAGTACCATTCTAACTTTTATGATGTTAAAACCCAACTGTGTTTAATTGATAAATACTTTAGTGTTATGCATTTATATGATACGGTAATTACCTATGGATGTGTACATTTGAAAGGGTACAAGCAGACAGACCTTATTAGATTTAAAGCCAAAACTGAAATTAATGTATTGTTGACTGAACTATTGTGTACAATTTAAGGCAACGTTTAAACAATACACAACATATAAGACAACAAGTCAAGGGGTATGGTTAGTGTTTCGCGTTCACCCCTCTAAGTTTATAACATGTTGGATGACACAATATCGCAGCAATATTAATAATAAGACATTGGCTGCATATTGGGAATATGTTAAGGCAAGCATGCTTAAAGTGTACTTACCAAAATAAATATAAATGATTTATAATTCTTCTCCATGTTACAGTGGAATGCCCGAAAACAAATCTGTATTTGACAGCAGCTGGTTTCACTTCCTCATTGATACTTTATCTACAAACAGAATGATCGATTGTAAACATCATAAATAATGATATCTAACAAACCACACTTCTAAAAAATATAAAGACACACAACAAAGCAAGATACAAGTCCATAGTTGGTCGTTGTGTATCTTCCTCATTATACCAATGTATAATAAATACTAGTATCTCGCCGAAGGAGGTCTCTAACTAAGCAGAGACAATCACATGTATATATGTATACATGTCACACAGATTATCATAAATACGAGAAATAACAACGAGAAATAAAATTTAGTAAAAGTAATGTACAATTTTAGTCATATATGAAGTGCATTGATCGGTAGGCATTACCAACATCAACAAAACAGTATGATTAATCAACAACAACAACGGTTTACTTACCTGATTATAAAAATAATGTTCAGCCTATTAACAACCCGTAGATGGGAAGCCCTACTCAAGATAGAAGGGTGTGCGTACTGAACTACCACACGGAAAGGTATGTCTACTATATCAGTAAATCTCTAAACAACTGCATTCGAAAGGTAGGCTTACTCAACACCCACAGAAGAAAATCATATTTAACATCTTAGACAGATACACAGGTCTGCTAATCTAGAGAAGAAAGACACTCTCACTCCAGTCATATAGCTTACTAACAACCACAAAATAATGGATATCAATTAACAATAGTGGGATACAACAAAAAAAAAACAGGCCGAGACCATATTAGGATTTGTATATTCAACACTCACAGACGGGTAGGCCACATACACAGTAGGGTAGGTATACTCAACACTCACAGACGGGTGGGCCACATACACAGTAGGATAGGTTTACTCAACAATCACAGACGGGTAGCCACATACACAGTAGGATAGTTTACTCAACAATCACAGACCGTAGGCCACATACACATTAGGATAGTTGCTCACTCAACAATCACAGACGTGTGGGCCACATACACAGTAGGATAGGTTTACTCAACAATCACAGACGGGTGGGCCACATATACAGTAGCATAGGTTTACTCAACAATCACAGACGGGTAGGCCACATACACAGTAGGGTAGGTTTACTCAACATCACAGACGGATAGGCCACATACACAGTAGGATAGGTTTACTCAACAATAACAGACGGGTAGGCCACATACACAGTAGGATAGGTTTACTCAACACTCACAGACGGGTGGGCCACATACACAGTAGCATAGGTTTACTCAACAAACACGACGGATAGGCCACACATAGCAGAGTAGGATAGGTTTACTCAACACTCACAGACGGGTATGCCACATAGCACAGTAGGATAGTTTTACTCAACAATCACAGACGGATAGGCCACTTACACAGTAGATAGGTTTACTCAACTCTCACAGACGGATAGGCCACTACATAGTAGGATAGGTTTACTCAACACTCACAGACTGATAGGCCACATACACAGTAGGATAGGTTTACTCAACAATAACAGACGGGTAGGCCACATACACAGTAGGATAGGTTTACTCAACACTCACAGACGGGTATGCCACATACAAAGTAGGATAGGTTAAATCAACACTCACTGAAGGGTAGGCCACACACGCAGTATGCTAGG
Source organism: Cyrtodaria siliqua (assembly GCA_037043455.1). NCBI lineage: Eukaryota > Metazoa > Mollusca > Bivalvia > Adapedonta > Hiatellidae > Cyrtodaria > Cyrtodaria siliqua. The sequence continues at coordinate 232,829 of JAWPHD010001807.1, read as the reverse complement.
TATACTCAGCACACACAGACGGGTAGGCCACACACACAGTAGGATAGGTTTACTCAACAATCACAGACGGGTAGGTCACACACATAGTAGGATATGTTTACTCAACACTCACAGACGGGTACGCCACATACACATTAGGATAAGTTAACTCAACAATCACAAACGGGTAGGTCACATACACAGTAGGATAGGTTTACTCAACAATCGCAGACGTATAGGCCACATACACAGTAGGATAGGTGTAATCAATATTCACAGACGGGTATGCCACATACACAGTAGGGTAGGTTTACTTACAACTCACAGACGGGTAGGCCACATACACAGTAGGATAGGTTAACTCAAAACTCACAGACGGGCAGGCCACGCACACAGTAGGATTGGTTTACTCAACACTCACTGACGGGTAGGCCACATACACAGTAGGATAGGTTTACTCAACATTAACAGACGAGTAGGCCATACACACAGAAGGATAGGTTTACCCAACACTCACAGACGGGTAGGCCACATACACAGTGGAATAGGTTTACTCAACACTCACAGACGGTCAGTGGGATATGTTTACTCAACACTCGTAGACGGGTATGCCACGCACAAAGTAGGATAGGTTTACTCAACACTCACAGACGGGTAGGCCACATACACTGTAGGATAGGTTTACTCAACACTCATAGACGGGTAGGCCACACACACTGTAGGGTAGGTTTACTCAACAATCACAAACGGGTAGGCCACATACACAGTAGGATAGGTTTACTCAACAGTAACGGACGGATAGGCCACATACACAGCAGGATAGGTTTACTCAACACTCACAGACGGGTAGGCCACATACACAGTAGGGTAGGTTTACTCCAAACTCAGAGACGAGTAGGCCACTTACACAGTAGGACAGGTTTACTCGTCAATCGCAGACGGGTAGGCCACATACACAGTAGGATAGGTTTATTCAACACTCACAGACGGGTATGCCACGCCCACATTAGGATAGGATTACTCAACACTCACAGACGGGTAGGCAACATACACAGTGGAATAGGTTTACTCAACACTTACAGACGGTCATTGGGATATGTTTACTCAACACTCATAGACGGGTATTCCACGCACACAGAGAAGGCTAGGTATACTCAACACTCACAGACGGGTAGGCCACGCACACAGTAGGATAGGTTTACTCAACACCCACAGACGGGTTGGCCACATACACAGTAGGGTAGGTTTACTCAACAATCACAGACGGATAGGCCACATACACAGTAGGATAGGTTTACTCAACAATAACAGACGGGTAGGCCACATACACAGTAGGATAGGTTTACTCAACACTCACAGACGGGTGGGCCACATACACAGTAGCATAGGTTTACTCAACAATCACAGACGGATAGGCCACATACAGAGTAGGATAGGTTTACTCAACACTCACAGACGGGTATGCCAAATACACTGTAGGATAGGTTTACTCAACAATCACAGACGGATAGGCCACATACACAGTAGGATAGGTTTACTCAACACTCACAGACGGATAGGCCACATACACAGTAGGATAGGTTTACTCAACACTCACAGCCGGATAGGCCACATACACAGTAGGATAGGTTTATTCAACAATAACAGACGGGTAGGCAACATACACAGTAGGATAGGTTTACTCAACACTCACAGACGGGTATGCCACATACAAGGTAGGATAGGTTAAATCAACACTCACAGACGGGTATGCCTCACACGCAGTATGCTAGGTATACTCAGCACTCACAGACGGGTAGGCCACACACACAGTAGGATAGGTTTACTCAGCAATCACAGACGGGTAGGCCACACACATAGTAGGATAGGTTTACTCAACACTCACAGACGGATAGGCCAAAGACACATTAGGATAGGTTAACCCAACAATCACAAACGGGTAGGTCACATACACAGTAGGATAGGTTTACTCAACAATCGCAGACGGATAGGCCACATACAAAGTAGGATAGGTGTACTCAATACTCACAGACGGGTAGGTCACATACACAGTAGGGTAGGTTTACTTACAACTCACAGACGGGTAGGCCACATACACAGTAGGATAGGTTAACTCAACACTCACAGACGGGTAGGCCACGCACACAGTAGGATAGGTTTACTCAACACTCACTGACGGGTAGGCCACATACACAGTAGGATAGGTTTACTCAACATTCACAGACGAGTAGGCCATACACACAGTAGGATAGGTTTACCCAACACTCACAGACGGGTAGGCCGCATACACAGTGGAATAGGTTTACTCAACACTCACAGACGGTCAGTGGGATATGTTTACTCAACACTCATAGACGGGTAGGCCACGCACACAGTAGGATAGGTTTACTCAACACTCACAGACGGGTAGGCCACATATACTGTAGGGTAGGTTTACTCAACAATCACAAACGGGTAGGCCACATACACAGTAGGATAGGTTTACTCAACAGTAACGGACGGATAGGCCACATACACAGCAGGATAGGTGTAATCAATATTCACAGACGGGTATGCCACATACACAGTAGGGTAGGTTTACTTACAACTCACAGACGGGTAGGCCACATACACAGTAGGATAGGTTAACTCAAAACTCACAGACGGGCAGGCCACGCACACAGTAGGATTGGTTTACTCAACACTCACTGACGGGTAGGCCACATACACAGTAGGATAGGTTTACTCAACATTAACAGACGAGTAGGCCATACACACAGAAGGATAGGTTTACCCAACACTCACAGACGGGTAGGCCACATACACAGTGGAATAGGTTTACTCAACACTCACAGACGGTCAGTGGGATATGTTTACTCAACACTCGTAGACGGGTATGCCACGCACACAGTAGGATAGGTTTACTCAACACTCACAGACGGGTAGGCCACATACACTGTAGGATAGGTTTACTCAACACTCATAGACGGGTAGGCCACACACACTGTAGGGTAGGTTTACTCAACAATCACAAACGGGTAGGCCACATACACAGTAGGATAGGTTTACTCAACAGTAACGGACGGATAGGCCACATACACAGCAGGATAGGTTTACTCAACACTCACAGACGGGTAGGCCACATACACAGTAGGGTAGGTTTACTCCAAACTCAGAGACGAGTAGGCCACTTACACAGTAGGACAGGTTTACTCGTCAATCGCAGACGGGTAGGCCACATACACAGTAGGATAGGTTTATTCAACACTCACAGACGGGTATACCACGCCCACATTAGGATAGGATTACTCAACACTCACAGACGGGTAGGCAACATACACAGTGGAATAGGTTTACTCAACACTTACAGACGGTCATTGGGATATGTTTACTCAACACTCATAGACGGGTATTCCACGCACACAGAGAAGGCTAGGTATACTCAACACTCACAGACGGGTAGGCCACGCACACAGTAGGATAGGTTTACTCAACACCCACAGACGGGTTGGCCACATACACAGTAGGGTAGGTTTACTCAACAATCACAGACGGATAGGCCACATACACAGTAGGATAGGTTTACTCAACAATAACAGACGGGTAGGCCACATACACAGTAGGATAGGTTTACTCAACACTCACAGACGGGTGGGCCACATACACAGTAGCATAGGTTTACTCAACAATCACAGACGGATAGGCCACATACAGAGTAGGATAGGTTTACTCAACACTCACAGACGGGTATGCCAAATACACTGTAGGATAGGTTTACTCAACAATCACAGACGGATAGGCCACATACACAGTAGGATAGGTTTACTCAACACTCACAGACGGATAGGCCACATACACAGTAGGATAGGTTTACTCAACACCCACAAACGGGTAGGCCACATACACTGTAGGATAGGTTTACTCAACACTCACAGACGGGTAGGCCACACACACTGTATGATGGGCTTACTCAACAATCGCAATCGATTAGGCCACATACACAGTAGAATAGGTTTACTCAACAATCACGGACGGATAGGCCACATATACAGCAGGATAGGTTTACTCAATACCCACAGACGGGTAGGCCACATACACAGTAGGGTCTGTTTACTCAAAACTCACAGACGGGTAGGCCACATGCACAAAAGGAGAGGTTTACTCATCAATCACAGACGGGTAGGCCACATACACAGTAGGATAGGTTTACTCAACACTCACGGACGGGTAGGCCACGCACAGAGAAGGCTAGGTTTACTCAACACTCACAGACGGGTAGGCCATGCACATAGTAGGATAGGTTTACTCAACACCCACAGACGGGTAGGCCACACAAACACAAGGATAGATTTACTTAACACTCACAGACGGGTAGGCCACGCACACAGTAGGATAGGTTTACTCAACAATCACAGACGGGTAGGTCATACAAAGAGTAGGATAGGTTTACTCAACACTCACACACGGGTAGGCCACACACACAGCAGGATAGGTTTACTCAACACGCACAGAAGGGTGGGCCACACACAGAGAAGGATATGTTTACTCAACACTTACAGACGGATGGATCACATACACATTAGGATAGGTTTACTCAGCAATCACAGACGGGTAGGCCACATACATAGTCGGGTAGGTTTACTCAACAATCACAGACGGGTATGCCATACACGCAGTAGGATAGGTTTACTCAACACTCAAAGACGGGTACGCCACACACGCTGTATGGTAGGTTTACTAAATACTCACAGACAGGTAGGCCACACACGCCGTAGGATAGGTTTACTCAACACTCAAAAACGGGTAGGCCACACACGCAGTAGGGTTGGTTTACTCAACACTAACAGACGGGTAGGCCACATACGCAGTAGGCTATGTTTACTCAACACTCACAGACGGATAGACCACATACACTGTAGGATAAGTTGTCTTAACACTCACAGACGGGTAGGCCACATACACAGTAGGATAGGTTTACTCAACACTCACAGATAGGTAGGCCACATACCCAGCAGGATAGGTTTACTCTACACCCACAGACGGGTAGGCCACACATACAGTAGGATAAATTTACTCAGCAAGCACAGACGGGTAGGCCACATACACAGTAGTGTAGGTTAACTCAATATGCAAATTTACTCATTCATAGGGTAAACAATTAAAGTAACTGTATGAATAATATGAATAACTAATGACAATAATGCTTTATATGCCCAGTTAAGGAGTTTGCATTCATTTGCAGTGATTTGCTTTGCTTTAAATGATATTTATCAATATTCCATATATGGTTATATGGAACTACGACGTCATAGTTGCAAAATGGCGGCTTCCATATCCATTTTAGTACAACCTTCAAATGGTCATATATTTTTTGTTTATCATCCGATTTTGATAATTCTTTCACCTATTTGCAAGTTTTTCAGAACTCTCAATAAAAGAGCTCGTATGTCTGTGTCGCTAGATTCCTTTTACTCAACGGCAGTAGGAAATGCTTATTCAACATTTTAACACGACCTCCGCAGTCTTTCATATACACAAAGAAGAAAGACAGCTGTATGTTATTCTACGATAAAATACAGCTGTTCCATTAATTCCCCGCTTATATTTCATCCGTTGGAAGCGCCACATTACATGACGTCACTTGGTAAATATACGTCACGAAGACAAACTCAACAGTAATTTTAATGAAATGTTAATTACAACAAACTTGCCGTGCTCCCAAACCGTGCACACACCCGATATAAACCCAACATATGCATCAGTACATATAACATTAATAAGCATCTTGAACAAGATTAGAACGTTTGACGTCATGCAAACGCAAGCAATGACTTACTTGTTTGTCACGTGACTTCTAGTGTATTGAAACGCAGAACTTTGAATGGAACAGCCTGTAAACATAACAGCCTGATTACCTTGACCTCCGAGATAAAATATAGTGCCCCAACAATAGCATAAACAATGGTGTTATTATTGTGTTAGAATGGAAATAATATTATTTCTTAAATAAGGAACGGGACGGTCCCAACCACAGCAGAATAGGTTTACTCAATAACTGTAGATTTTATTTACTCAGCGACGCCTCATCCACAGAAAAATATGTTTACCCATTAATCAAAGACTATGTCTATTCAACTATAGACTATATATATTCAACAAATGCAGAAGGGTTTGACTTTTTAACAACCAGAGTAGTGAAGGGCCAGTCAACCGCCACATAATTTGATGCAATCAGAACAACTACAGAAAGAATGCCTATTCAATAGCAGGAGAATGGTAGCTCTCCACAAAATGGGAAGGACATCTTAGTATGCTTAGTCAACAACCAAATGTTGGCAGGCCAACTCAAACAACAACATATGGTCGGACTTCTACATATGATTATTGTCACTAATACGAATAGAAGGGCATACCTACTCAACAGCAACAACAAAAGGGTATGCCTATAAAACAATAGCTTTCGAATGAACAGCATATTCGACTGCTGTCGGAAGGACAGAATATTCGACTATCCGCTGCCATATAATAGGTCTAGTTATTGTCTGCACTATCGAGAAGCGTATATATGGAAAACACATCCAGAAGATAGTGAGACACAATCTTACATACACCCGTTAAACCATGCAGTATTTGTCTTCTACAAAGAAAGGAAACACGTTAGTAAAGATAAAAAATAAACTACAGTTATAGGACCTGCCTCTCAGGTTTTGTTTATTCATAGGGATAAATACGTATGTAAAAGGTAAAGAAATAGTCATATACAAACCGCGCTGTAGGTCCGCTATGCACCGCAAACCGAAATAAATGAGCATATTTAAAATGTCAATGAAAATGACAATACATAACACAACGAGTGGTGAAGATAACGTTACCGACTTGGAACGGTCAGTAGGCAATAATGACTAGTATACAGGTTAGCTTAAATCTATTTCATGTTACACATCCTCGTTATTGTCCTGTCTTCAACCCCAAAACTAACAAGACAGTCTAAATAAAAGTACATCCCGCCAAAAGGAAATCTCTAACAATAAATTCTACATCGAGAGAAATTATAAACGATATAATTATTAATAAATGTTGTTGTAAAGCTGTATAAAAATGCATAATTAGAAACACCGCAAGGTGTATCCAGAGTTGCATTGAATAACCACAGCAGTTGCAGCAGTAGAGAAAACCAATCTAGGGAACGACCAAAGAAGTAGATATAAAATCGAACAGGAAAAGTAGCATTCAAGGACGACAGTCAACCACAAACACACACATAAACAAACAATAACTATAAAGATGAATAACAGGCAATATATGACATCGCAATCACTGGGTGTATAAACCAGATTCTAGGGAGCACCAAAAATCCGGGTATCAGCAGATGCAAACATAGAGTCCCAAGAGGTTGTCCAGTCATCCCACAAGTGAAAGGTGAAGCGTAGTGACGTGCGTTGCAATACTAAAGGGTTGATTCCTTTTCTGACGAATTTTCTGATTAATGTTGTAAGTTTATCAGAAAACCCGTCCGATCACTTTAACTTCCGAAGTTTATTGACCAAATCTACACAAAAATACACTGTGATAATCGTAGTCGCAGTTATGTTTTACGGTTGGTGTTGTACTTAAAGTTTGATTCAATCGTGTCAAGTGTTTACTGAGATACTAGCTTACACACATCAGGTTAACCAGTATTTTCCGAAGTAAAGACATAATAATATTGTGCGTAAAATATAAGCTAGAGTTATGGAACCTGCCTCTCAGACTCTAGTATGGTTTCTTAATGGTGATCTATTTTGTGAAGATTCATATAAGTGTTTTCAATAGTTATTGAATTACCATGTAACATACAGCACGTTAACAAGCATTTATTTATGTACAGAAAGAGGAATACTTTTTGGTTAAAATATAAGCTATAGTTATGGCTCTTCTTTTCTAGCATTGTTTATAACTGGTAATCACTTGTAAGAATGCTCATTCAATTGTGTTCAGTGGTCACTGAAAAAGAGTAGACCAATATAACAACCACAGAAGGGTATGCCTACTTAAATATTAACCCGAAAGAGTAGACCAACTCAACAATCACAGAAGGGTATGCCTACTTAAAAAATAACCCGAATAAGTAGACCAACTCAACAACCACAGATGGGTATGCCTACTTAAAAAATAACTCGAAAGAGTAGACCAACTCAACAAACAAAAAACGTTGGCTTACATAACAGCCACAGACGTGTATACCTACTCCATATATTCCGAAAAGGTCGACCTACTCTTCAAACGAATACGTTTAGGCCTTACAAACCATGAACAATAGACGTACACAACAACCACAAAATATATGCCTATTCACCCTAGCCCGAAAAGGTAGACCTACTCAACAAACATCATGCTATTCCTATTACAGAGAAGTGTATGACTATTCAACAACCTCTGAATGAAATGTCTTCACAACACTCACAGAAAAGCCATACTATAAATAGCAGACGGACGGACTGGTATACTTAATTACAATAAAAGGGAATATCTAATCAAAGTAACGACAGGTAATGACAACTCAAAAGATATGAAGAGGTAGAACTACAAAACGACAGGAGAGGAAAAAAACATTGTCACAGCAACAGAAGGGTAGAGTACTTAGCTCTTATTGAAGGGTAGGCCTCCGTAATAACAAGCGCAGCCTACCCAAGAGCAAAATAGTCGTAGGCAGAATCAGAAACAAAGAATACACAATACCCGCATAAGGACAAGACGAGAAGGGTACTTAGCCACAGTAGTGTAGGCTTACTCAAGTACAAGTAGCCTGCACAGTCTACATAGACTACAGTGAGAACACGAAACAACAACATGAAAAAACATTTTCTATCAAAATTAAAACCGTTATTGACTCTTCAATGGAAAACAGATTAACAAAAGTGGCAATGTGGTTAATAATTGAGGTTTAGTTTTCATTTCGTAGATTAAATGCACAATAAACATGTTCAACTGAATTTACACATCGATCCCAACCGGGTACCTACACAGCAACATAATGAGCAAGGTCTTCACAACAACCACAGTAAGTTTTCTTTATTGACCTACTTGACAACCGCAGAAATTCAGATTTACTAACCTTTCACAATTAGGGTAGTTCAACTTAAGAAGAAGCATGTGCAACAACCATAGATCGGTAGCATTACTCAAAAAACATTTTAGATCTAATGATTATTTAAAAAACACAGTAGGTCGGCTTAACCTACAACCTCAGACGACAGGCCTAGCTAACAAATACATTAGTATAGCCCTACTTTACAACCATATAAATGTAGACCTACTCTACAACGACAGAAGTGTAGGTATTATCGCAATAAAACATGTATGTTTGCTTATCATCCACAGTATGAAACGCCTGTCCAGCATCCAGATTGTGGTAGGCATAATATTCAACCCCTGGACTACTAAAACAACATACATACGGCCCTAATCGACAATAACAGTCAAGTTGGCATTAGCAAAAAAAACAGTAAGTCCTATTCAACAACATAACATAACAACAGCGGACGTATTCGTATTCTGAACAACAACGGACGCGTAACGTAGGTCTGTTCAATATCAAAATACGGGCATGACTTCTAAAAAGACAACAGGCCGGTAGGCCTATACACTAATGTCATAATGTTAGGCAAACACAACCACAACAATGCCTAAACAACAAAAAACGGTATGCCTACACAACAACAACTAAATGATATACCTATAAGAGTTGGCTTAGTCAACAACAATATACATTATATATATAGACCTAGACAACAACAACATGCATATAGGCCTGCATAACAACAATATGCAAGTAGGTCCATACAGCAATAGATACAGACCCAGTTGCGTTCATGTACCCCAGAAATGCATTCCGTTTGCGTTTCGTTTGCGTTCCGTTTGCGCTCCGTTTGCATTCCGTTTGCATTTCATTTTTATGAATGCATTTTTTAAAATGCAAATCATTTGCGTTTTTGAATGCATTCAGCGTTTATAAACGAAAATAGGCGTTCATTTAAATGCACGGAACGAACGCAACATAATGTGTGCGTTTAAATGCACAAACAGAGAAAATGCATTTGCGTTCGTTCGTTCAGCGTTTACCAATCGTAACATTTCTGACGATTAAACTACGCATGATATCCAGTCATGCGATTCTTACCACGAGTCAGCGACTAATGTTTGTGATCAAATTAATAAAGAATTGAAGAATGTGTCCTTTGTTTGACATTATTTCGTGGTGCACATTGATGATTATTCTGTTTTCTTCCGGGGTTATGATATTTTCATCAGCAATTTAACATACTTGACATATATAAAAATATGCCGTCTGATTTTACCAACATTAGTCCATTTTTATAATGAAATAATATAAAGTTTGTGCTACACAATAAATGCATTTCCTGTTTTAAATCGGCAAAAATAAAAGTGTGTAATCGTGCTTAAAAAACACCATTTACACAGTGCATTTCTTTATATTAAAACACTGCAAAACGCACTTCGTTTAAATCGAGACTTCAATTATGTACTCAAAAGGATAATATTGAAAGTTATCCGAAATAGCTAAATGCATTTGCGTTCGTTTCGTTCGTTTCGTTGCGTTCGTTTCGTTCGTTGCGTTCGTTCCGTTCGTTTTCAGCGTTCAGCGTTTTAAAAAATGCATTCATCGTTCGTTTTTTAAAACGCTGAACGCTGAAAACGAACGCAACGAACGAAATGCATTTTTAAAATATAGATCGTGTAACGTTCATTCTGCGTTCATTTTCCGTTCGTTCAGCGTTCGTTGTGCATTTATTTGGGGTACTTGAACGCAACTGGGTCTGTAGGTAGGACCACACATTTAGATATACGGGAAGAGCTACTCAACAAAAAAATAGGTCTACATAACAACTACAGACGAGTAAGCCTACTCAACAACAACAGACAGTAGCCGTAAATGACCACTACATGCATATATCAACAACAACAACAACATACAGGTAGGCGTACACACCCACAGTAGACAGATATGAATTATCAACAGCAACAGACAGATAGCCGCACACAACAACATACTTAGATGACAACAACGGACCGATTTGTCTACTGAACAACAATATACACATAGGTCTACTCAACAACAACATACATATAGTCATACACAACAACAGTAGAATAATATGCCTCTTCCGTAACAACAGACGGGTTAACCTATGCAACAAAAACATAAATGTATGTGTATGTATTCATAGCCACGGCAATCGCGTAGACCTATTCATCAAAAACAGACGAACATGACTACTCAACAACCAAACATAAAGGGTCTGCCTATTAAGATGGATGAGATTATTCATCAACCACATGCATTCTTACTCAAGAACAATGGACGTGTAAGCCTAATACATTCACAAAATGTACGCTTACTCGACAAAGACATCGGCAATATAGCATATTGATAGCAACAGAGAAGTGAGAGCATGTATAACAACTAGAAGGGTATACCTATAGTACTGCAACAGAAGTGTGGGCCTCCAAGAATTGTGGGCCTCCAAGCAACCATAGCAATTTGGGCAAAATAAACATAGCTTTGTATAATATGATAAAATACGTCAATGGACTATTATCAAGAAATACTGAAAAAATGGAACCCTTAGAACAAGACAAATCAGTAGCAGACTCGGTTTTATTTAGTATATTCATGAGAGGTAATATTAGTTGTATCACCGTCACACCCCTAGCACCTGTTTAAGCGATATTCAACTTTAAAGCAGATTGGGCTTGATCAACCCGAAGAACCAGTAAGTAATAACACTGCGATGTGTAGTCGGGCGACGTTTTACTGGTCGCATCTGACCAACAAAACAAGAGGAAGAATGTAGAAGGAAGTTGCCATTGTTAACGTGTTTAAGATTATGTATGTAGAAAATCGCATATATACGTCGCTACATGATGACTTTTAAACTTCCTCATATGTATTGTAAAAGCACATTGAAATATATAATTATAATACCAATTCTCGTTTGGAAGGACGCCTTCTCAATTCTTTGATAGTAACCAGGTGTTAGTTTTTCTTTTACTCCAACTCCATTCGTTGTAGACATTGCTTGCAATTAGAAATGCTTTTGAAACTGTCTTATATAAACTATGCATTTGACCAAAACAATTACTTCATTAGTATACGTATGTTTGTCTTAATAATAATGCATCAACACATTTAATAACATTTATGTTTCAACATATTTCGAAAATTGATTATCCCTGTTTCATATACTGTTTACAGTAATGTTAATCAAATTCCCCAATAATGGACAACACTTTAATTTCTTCCATTTTGTTGGAGGGTTACATAAATGAAACTTTAGCTACAATTCAGGTTTTCGAAGTTTGAATATATTGTCACTATAAATATATTTGGTTGTCCAGGGGATGCAAGTCCAAACCCTTTTGATTTATAAGTATATAACACGTGTTTGTTCTGGGGGTTTATTATTTAAAAGGTTGTAAAGAAATAAAAAAAAAGATCGGACAGGGAAAGAAATATAAAAAGATCGGACAGGGAAAGTAGCATTCAAGGACGACAGTCAACCACAAAACACAGAAACAAACACGCAAACAGACAAACAAGAAGGCAAAAGCAATAATAAATGCAAAGGACATCACAAACGCAAAAGGGTTGACAATAGGGTTACCGCCTTGGAACGGTCAGTGGCAAAGTAGGCCACTGGGGGTTAAACGGTTCTAGGGTGCACCAAACCTCACACTTACCCTACTGTCATCCCATTAAAACAGGACAGTGTAAATAAAGAAATCCCCGCCATGATCTAATCTCTAACCAATAATGCAGCATCAATAGGCAATATAAGTAAAACACAAATATGCTCGTGTAAATATAATACATAAAAACAATAGCCTAGAAAGCCACAATGAAGGTACTCAATGACTTGGCAGAAGCCAGAGCAATAAGAGAATAAACCATTAAGAGCACGACAAGAAAGATCATGAACAAACATCAAACGCCACCGTCCCAATGGGCTTTAGGTAGGCGTCATCATAGGGTCCACAGCCTGTCCGGTAATCGTACATTTAAAGAGGAGAGCATAGTGGCGAACTGTAAAAGGGTCCACCACCAAGTATACAGTACGTGCAAAATGATAAGGTCATAACCTCTTTTGATAAACTTTTTAACAAGTTTAACAAAGATAGTATGAAAGTGATCATGACCAAGAATCTTACGAAGTTTATAAATCACATCACCATCGCAGTCAGGTTGTGATAGTCCTTGTCGCAGAAGAGTCGTTAAATTACTTTTATATTTGGAAAGAAGATCAGGGTTACGATAATACAATTTTGCAAAGGTTTTACGAAGTTTATGGTAACGTTAACCCTGATTGAGTAACGTTTTAGTTATACAAAGATTACGAATATTAAAGTCCTCAACTCGAGTACAAGCTCTAGAAAAACAAATTAGTTGAGACACATATACCCCATAAGAAGTTGCTCGGGGAAGATCCCCATCCAAGTGGGGATAATTAACAATGTCAAAATTAAAATCATCTCTCTTGTCATAGATTTTGCTAATTATGTTACCATTTTCAATCGAGATATCTAAATCAAGAAAAGAAGTGTTATTATCGGATATATTAGCTTTGTTAAACTGAAGTCTTTTAGGATGAATATAATTAATCATAGTTGGAAAAAAAGGGTTGTCAATGTTCAATATGTCATCCAGATACCGAGAGGTGTCATTAAAGGCTTCAATAACATCTGCCTGGGTATCTGGTGAAAGACTCAACATGAAATCCCTTTCATAGCAAAATAAGAACAAAACAGTTCGTACCCATAGGGATACAGACAATTTGTCTATAAACGGTAGTTCCATACCTGACGTAGATATTATCTAATAGGAAGATGAGTGCTTCACAAACTGCAAATCAAGTTCACATAGTATAATTGTCTAAACTACCGTTAGTAAAAAGCGCTTTTATATTATTACATGCCAAAAATGTAGTATTTTCTCCAGCGAATGTTTTTGAATAAAAGAAATTAGCTTGATGTGGTAAGGTTGTATATAGTGTAGAGATGTCATAAGTGCTTATTGATGTAAGACATGTTTTACTATTCTTTACATACGTTTGTTTTCTCAACATTACGTGGTCCGAGTATAAACGTTCATACCCCACCCAACCAATTCTTCAAGAAGTGAAAACGGGGTTGGTTTGGGGTATGAAATAAAACCTTAATTTCGGCTTAAAAAGTTTGCATATTGTAAAAAAGGTATTTTAAACAGTTTATCGCATTTTTTTAGGAAATAACGTTTTAAAAATGTTTTATTCTCGAAATATCCGTTATAGAAACCTGTTATAGAAGTTTTCCCATCGCTTAATGGAATTAAGGCGGGACCACGTCATAGAAGATAAACTGTACAAAATAAGACCACTACTAAACGTTATTGAAAGTATATACAAAGGCTACTAGGTTTAAAAGAGGTTCTAGGGTATACCAAACAAAGCTCTAACCCTACTGTCGTCGCAAGTAAATGGACAGTGCTAAGACTAATATTTAATAACAAAATGGCAAGGTGGTTAGTTTTCAGATTCAGAAAGTGGTGTACTATTGAGTATTTTAGTACTCTATTTTGAATTAAATTCTAAATTAAATGAAGGTTAGTGAAAGCAAAAGGGAAGCTAAGCTTTTTAACAATGCAAAATGTGCTAAAGTTAGAACAGAGTCGACACTTCTTTGCCAATACTGTTATTACAGAAGCTTTTCATTACCTTTTAGCCTGAGTACTCGTATTCATTATAATAGCAAATGGTGGTAGTTCCCATCATTCATACATTCTAATCAAATGATAGTTATTTCAAAAGATGACGGGTACAATTTTAGGTTATGCACTGACATTAAGCGAATAGCCAATTAACATAGTATGTATTTTAAATCCAAGTTATGATGTGAAATTCAAATAACTCGAATGTGTGTTCTAACATATCAATTCAATAATAACACGCTAAGATGTCAATATACAATGTTTAGATAAGAAGAACACTATCCCTCGACTATCTGATAACAGTGTCAATCACTAATGCAAAGTCAAGTAACCTAGTCAACTGATAAAGGTGACGACTATAATTCCTTAATAGTTTCAAATACATCACAACAACATATTTTCCTCCTTGAATGCTACTTTCCCTGTCCAATCTTTTTATATTTCTTTTTACAGCTAAACTACTGTTAAATATTAAACATGAAATAGTTATATGGTTTACCTTCTTAATAACGTTGTAGCTATTTGGCTCTGAAACCAGAAACAAGAACCGATCGTTGGATAAATATCACGGGGGAAAGTGTAAATCACACGCACTTTAAATGTCGTAAAAAAAGGTGAACATAACATTAATCATTCATTCAATTTTAAATCCGCCGCGGTTTAAAACTTTCACTAAGCAGTAATTAATGGATTCACGCTTCACTGTAACCAAGTTTTGATTCATTACGTTAACACATGTCCATCCACCATAACTTCCTACTACTCCAGTCACGTGACGCGCACCTGTCCTTTGATAGCGTTCAAGTCGTTGTTATCAGGTGAGGTATAGGTGAGGGTACATAAATCAAAATATATAGAGATGTTTTGCAAAATGTATGTCTAATTGTACTTGCTTAATTTAAACATTAAACATTATTTTGACCCAAAATACAGTTTTTATTAATCTAGTCAAAAAGAAAATAACACAGTTTCCAATGAATTCGTGCGTGCAAAATATTTTCTTCTAGCTACTCATATGGCTATTTAGCCAAGTACTAACACAAACAACCAATTGCCTACGGATGGAATGTTTTATGTTTTGCAATATTAACGTTCCATATATACGGGTCGAAGTAAGTTGCCCAGTGTGTAGCCTATTTGATTTTGAATCCGTATATAACAGGTTCGAACATCACAGGTGCCAGTGGGTTGTTTCGTTCTTCGGCGTGTCATTCGGCAAGATACATCCCTGGCCTGGTCCATCGGATGGGGACGTAAACATTGGGATTCCCGTGCATTGAAGCATACCTTTCGAGCACGATAACGAATCTATTTAAAAGTAAGAGTAGGGCAGTGTCCCCGGATTCCTATGTATCATTCCTTCCGGTGCAGAACAACAATTATATTACCATCTATTGATTTATGAATCAAACTATTTAAAAATTGCAATATACAATCTATACAGATGTTAAACAACAACAGTGTCGAGAGGCTGAATAGTCAACATAACCAATATCTCGTAAAAATAGATACATATCTAGTTTGCAAACAAATACTTTATTTTGTAAACAAATACTTCTGTAATTAAAAAGAATTATAGTTTAATAATATTTTTCTTTTGGTTTTGTCTGATTTAAAATATTATGGATAGATGTTTTAACACTAGTATAATTGTGTAATGAACAATTTTATCATGTATGTATTTTGAAGTTGTGGTTATCCCAGAACAAAGTTTGTTCAGATCAATAAGTGTGCCAGGATCGCCGCCAGGACTCGAACCTGGGTCTCTTTTCTCGAAAGAAAAGCATGCTTCCTTACACTGCAGAGATGTTCCCAACAGCACAGAGCGTACAAAAAAGTTAATCAGCCAAGTTAAATTTAGATTAAGCAAATTTTACTTCAAATAAACCACAACTTAAATTGTATATTTACACAATTATAACCATCCATTCTAGGCTCTGATCCTAACTCTTAAAGCATGGCCTTTGAATCGACCAGATGAAGCTGCAGGTTATGCTTATGAATTATTTCCAACATTTCATTAAAATGAAACCCAGTGAAAACAAAATTTAGCAAATAACAAGTCCCTTATAGTTGTAATCAGTGAATTAATAATCAGTGAATGGGCACATAATCGAATCTCGCACGATCTCGTATGGCTAAGACGAGAAAGATAAGCGTCTCTGTACATGATCAGAAATTTCATCGTGATCGCTGCGCACTCTTTAAAAACGCTTATAACTGCGCCAGGGGGGCACTCCACAGTTTAATGTACATTTCTCAATCATCAAACACTTGACAAGCTCTTAGCCTGAATCCTTGAGCAAAAATAAATCACATCATCATTGTGTCATACATTTCTTAGAAGACAATAAAATTACCCATGTTTCCATACCAAATAAAAGTATCAAAAAGCATTTTCTGTACAACTTTAGTCCCATTTCTTTAAGATTACCCCACCCCTTAAAACATGCTAAAAATGCAATTTTAGCAATATTTCAAATGTCAATAAATAAAAATAAAAAAAATTCCTACACATATCAGGGTCATGTCTGCACTCATAATGCTCTTGCATATCAGGAAATGCTAAATTTTACATACCTAGTCCGGCATTTTAAAAAGTTATTCCACGCTTATCTCCTCGTCAGTGAAAATCAGCCATTTTAACTACTTTTAGGAAGTTTTTGATTGGTTCACATTTTTCTATTTATAGCCTCCAAAAAACCCAAAGAATGCATATTCCAATACACCAAAATAAAGTTAGAAGTAATCAAAACTGAAAAAAACATCAAACATGTGCTTCATAATTATTATAAAGACCATCAATGGACCTAAAAGATGCTTAGTTGATTTCTTTCTGATTTACACCATGGACATTCATGCGAAACTGAGGAGTGCCCCCTTAAGGGAAAGTTGTCCGTTAAAAAAAATTGAAACGCCCCTTTTTCCATTTCGCGAATATATTCCGGACGTCTTGACATACGTATTATTGCGATTGTCCAAAAATTGGCCTAACAGCACCTTTTTAAGATAACACTGAAATAGCCTTTTTAACAGCTTTTTTGCAAACTTTTTTCTTTCGGTCTGTTTTTTTTCCATAGCATGAAAAAGGTCTGAAATTTGCAATCAGAAGTCATTTCCTCTCTAAAAAGTTGCCTCCTATAACCCGATTTATATAAAGCCGCTATCTTATGCGATTTTTTTTTATTTTAACGCGACACGACATAATGACGTCATGTGACATGACGTCACCCCACATGCTATTCTATGTTTAACGTCATTTTACTATGACATCAAAATACCATAGCAACCAGTACTTAAATGGGACGTTACCATTAGCAAACTGTACATATATTGAAACAGTGTTATGGCAAACCCAAGAATTACACCAATGGTTAGTTTTTAAATGGCAAAAAGCCCACCTCAGACTTAGAAAATCCTACTAAAATTGCATATACCAACCGCAAGACACATGGGATCTTGAGATATCGCAAGTTAGATATCTCACGATAAGTTGCGATACATCTTGAGAAATTGTAAGATATATCTCTATTTATTTTGTGATATCAATGACTCAAGACACATTGAGATATCTCAAGATAATTATCTCAAAACAACTTAAGATATCTCAAGACAGTTATCTCAAGATAACTTGAGATATCTTGAGATATCTTGAGATTAATTGAGATATCTCAATACAAATATCTCAATATAAATTGAGATATCTCAAGATAAAATGTGATATCTCAACATGGAGTATCTCAAGATAAATTAGACATATATCGAGATATCTCAAGATACGGTGCATCGCGGAGTATTACAATATACATATTTTACCGAGGTGTTCATAATCTGGGTTTCGTAGCAATGCGGGTTTGCCTTATCGACAATTTACATTCTAACCGAAGTAGTTCTCTTCGCAAACAAACCGAATGGTAACAAAATTTGAAAATATGTTGAAATACAGACAAAAAATCCTTCATTTGACTGTTTTAGTAAAAAAAGGTCTGACCCTTAAGGGGGCACTCCACAGTTTAATGTACATTTCTCAATCATCAAACACTTGACAAGCTCTTAGCCTGAATCCTTGAGCAAAAATAAATCACATCATCATTGTGTCATACATTTCTTAGAAGACAATAAAATTACCCATGTTTCCATACCAAATAAAAGTATCAAAAAGCATTTTCTGTACAACTTTTGTCCCATTTCTTTAAGATTACCCCACCCCTTAAAACATGCTAAAAATGCAATTTTAGCAATATTTCAAATGTCAATAAATAAAAATAAAAAAAATTCCTACACATATCAGGGTCATGTCTGCACTCATAATGCTCTTGCATATCAGGAAATGCTAAATTTTACATACCTAGTCCGGCATTTTAAAAAGTTATTCCACGCTTATCTCCTCGTCAGTGAAAATCAGCCATTTTAACTACTTTTAGGAAGTTTTTGATTGGTTCACATTTTTCTATTTATAGCCTCCAAAAAACCCAAAGAATGCATATTCCAATACACCAAAATAAAGTTAGAAGTAATCAAAACTGAAAAAAACATCAAACATGTGCTTCATAATTATTATAAAGACCATCAATGGACCTAAAAGATGCTTAGTTGATTTCTTTCTGATTTACACCATGGACATTCATGCGAAACTGAGGAGTGCCCCCCAGGTGCGCGGTAAACGCTGTCAGTCAATTGGAATAGCGGAATGGGTTTATTGTACCGATAATCAGATTATCGGTATTCTAGTTGTAATAACGATGACTTTGTTACACCTTCGTCGCTATTTTGACGCTTCTATACATACATATATTCTTTCAAAGTTTATTAAAATCAAGGTTTATTTATTAGCTAATGCTGGTTAGCGGTTGATGACGATTTTTACTTTGAGTGTTTGTATTGAATTGAATTGGGGTTTTAAGGCGCACCAACACATGAAAAGGTTATATGGCGCCTAAAAGGCATGAACATGCCAGGCTCATCTTCCATGTACATCGAGATAAAATATGGAAAATGGGCCTAGAACCTTCTCACCCTGAACTGCAGAGTTGCTGCAAATTCTATCGTAGAAACTCCATTTACGCTGGAGCCACGTTATTGTTTTTCTGCCAATGCTCTTTTGATGCGAGCGTGATAGCACCTGAAACAATGCAGGGATCATGATGAAGACCTTTAATGAACATGAACAAAAAATGATAAAATGAACATGAATTTGGGGGGATTCTACCCCTCTGCATATCCCTCCAAAGGGATCTGCAGTGGCCCTATTCTTTGCCCCGTGACCAAACGGGGCCCCCGAGAACCACACGGGGCTAAAAAGGGGCGTTACCATTAAGTTAAGCTGCCTACTAGAGTTACGAGTGATTTCTTTGTGTATTTATTTCGAAACATATTTAAAAGATGTCATTAATAAAAGGGAATATATATAAAATACATAGTTTAAATTTAAATGCACACAATTTCCATATTTTGTGAGGGGATTTGTTTGATTTTTTACCTTTCTTTTTTTTTCTTATTGTGTATTCATTTATAGAAATATAATATAATTACGAAACTCTGGTGTAACCACAGACCTAATTATTAGTTAGTGCAACAAGTCTGTGGTTTATCTAACTTCTTTTTTTTTACTTTTTCAATTAAAAATGTTCTCAATTCACACTCATTTTCTTTTATAGAATGTTATTTTATATCTAACATAATGACTCATTTTTAAAATACTATCATCCGTCTAAGTGGAACTTTTAAATATCTTTTAACATATGACACAGTAACTCGCAACACCGAATAAGATAATTTTGTATAAAAAAATAATATCGCATGAAAAATGTGTAATTAAACACGTAAATCAGTTTTAACAGTGTAGATACATCAGTTTAGCATTAGTTATATTTTCCTAATATTGTCATATTAAACGGCATAACAAATCAATTTGTTACTATAATATTTGTTAAATAAAAATGAAACATTAACGCACTTATGCGTGTGACAAATCCGAATAAACATAATCTATTTCTTATGTGTTTAGTTTCACAAATGCATATAATATAAATCAAATTGAAAATTAATAATATTACACAATCATGGTATATATTTGATGTCAACACACCACGGGTGGCCTATGTTTGTCAGTGATGTATGGCCTCTTTGTTCTAAACATACATCCTGCTTAGGATGGCCAATTAGCCACGGGGCACCGTATAATTATGATTGGAGTAAACCCTTTATATCTTTTGATCTCAATAAACAACTGCCATAAAACCCTGCGTTAGCGCCTCTTCAGTAAATTGTTGTTTGCATGATTATATATCTATGTAGGTCATATGAGTTTGAAACCTGATAGTAAAAAATACTATCTCTAGGACACTTATGGTGAAATGCATTGGAAAGCGCTTTATTGATACAGACATTAAAAGTTGTTGTTCGTTGTTCAACTGCCGGAAAGGATATTTAATTAACCAAAAGAGCACCAACACAGATGGGTTGACTAAGAGTCTTTAAAACATAATTAAAGCGTTTACATAAACAAAAAGTGTACCACTACATTCTTTTATCATATTTTTCGACAGCGAGTTGTTTTTATTGGAGGAATTAACTAAAATTAAAAAATCTAAAGCGGATTGCTACAGCATCGTCGTTGGCTAGAATCGGCCATTTGGTCGACATTCTATGTTGTCTTTAAGACAAATTATAGACAAAATTAAGGTTTTTATTTAACAAAAAATGTACCACTACATCCATCCGTTAATCATATTTCTTGACAACCAGCTCTCTATTTCCTAGGAATTAACTAAAACAAAAAATGTATAGCGAGTCAAACAAGATAGCATTTCATCGTCGTTGGCTAGTCTCGGCATGTATGGCCGTTTTGTGCGATATCTATGCTGTTGTTAAGACAAATTATTAGACAAAATTAAGGTTTGTGCATAACAAAAAGTGTACCACTACATTCTTCAATGATATTTCCCGACAGCGAGCTGTCTATTTTCTAGGAATTAACTAAAACAAAAATATGTATAAAGAAGTACAAAAGAATGCATTTAATCGGTGTTGGCTAGAATCGGCCATGTTGGTCGATATCTTGCAGTCTTTAATACAAATTATTAGATAAAATAAAGGAGTTTTGCATAATAAATTTCTACCTTCTACAATCATAATTATCGACGGCGAGCTGTTTATTTTTGAGGAATTAACTAAAACAAAAAAATGTATAGCGGAGTTGCGCCATCTCAACATCTCTGATTAACAACACTTCAACGAACACGGCCGACCAACAGTATGTGAATTTCATTTTATATCAATCAGTTCACTGTAAAGTAACGTAAAAATACCGAAAATGTCAATATCAACATTAGTAATATAACAACAAGCAAGTTATGTGAAGTATGATGACTTGTTAAAGCAATTAGTCAAATATCTTACAATTTCACAAAGCGGAGCACTTCACCGATGGAAACAAAATGGCGGATATTCAGAAAAGTTTACCGCTAAAACGAGGTTCCTTCGACTCCTCGAAGCCATACGATATTTCAGTAAGCTGCGCTATATCTCCATTAGGAGTCACCATTCGCTCTCTTATTAATTCACTGGTGCACCAACCGACCTGAATAACAATCCAGTGCTTCCTTTCAATGGGCTGCATATTTTTATGAAGTTGTGTGAAACTCATTAAAACCATACTCTATTTGTTTTGTAGCATGTCCATTTCAGCTCCCTGCCAAACTCTGACTTCCAATAACTGGTAGTTGAAGTACACCATTTATTCTGACAGGTGTTATTTTCAATTTACGATTTACACCTGTGCTATTACAACGGGAATTTTCAGTGACCATGCTACAAATTTATTGAACTGAAACTATTTTTTATTTTTAGTAAAAATTATATCGAGGCTTGACCTTTTGAAAAAACACCCTGAATAACAATCCTGAGCTTCTCTACCACAGACCATACTTTGGATGAAGTTTCCTTGAAATCCTGCAAGGGAAAATCAATTTCACATGTACACTGACAGTGACCTAGCTCTAAAATCAAAATATATATGTATTTTGGGGGTTCTGGCTCAAAGCTCTCGTTTCACTCGAGTTTGATCCAGAATCCCCCAAAATACATATATATAAAAACTCCTACCACAAGGTGCTGAAATAAGCTGAGCCAGAGTTATATTCTGAGATTTTTTAATAAAAGTTGAAATTTACACCTGAAATGGTGATTTACTTGATTTATTAAAACTTTTTTAGAATAGGGGTAGTGAAGATTGCAAGTTTATTTGTTTTCATAGTTACAAAATTACAAAAATATTGCTTTTTTTTGTAATATAATTATAAAATGTTTTTTTAATACGAAACAAATTTGTTGATTTGTTATTAAATCTACACCCAAATCAACGAATAAACACGAAATCAATAAAATATGATTTAATCCTCAATACGTCTAAATCGAAGACACTCAGCGTTGTACGACTTTAAGGTCTCACAACACACTTCGTTTTTACTGAGTTGGCCATAGGCAGTAAAGTCCAATTTTCCATTCTAAATCAAGCATTTACAGTCTAAAAGTATTTTTTGGGAAAATACAGTTACTGCTGCTCATAAAAATCCACAAAATCTGGTACGTAGCCCAGTTTGGTTTTTTTTTAATGTGAGTGGTGGCAGTCAAGGTACTCTTTTCGGCTTTCACTAAACAGTTTGCACCTAAATTCATACGCATTTTGAGCACCCACAAATGTGTCACATTTTGCTGTCAGTATCGTCTAATCGCTGTTCATCCAATCTCACACTATTGTTTTCTCACCTGCAACAAGAAAAGAAAATATCCATGGGCAATTATTAAAATATCTCAAACCGAAGAACACACCCCTAATTTGTATGGTGTAAGAATCATCCTACAGTCACATGCAAGGGAGCTAAGTGCATAGTGAGACCTTCAAGGGGGGCTCATGTGTGTGCATGTCTTCAAAATCATACCCGCAACAACTATAGAGTCACCTACCAAAAAAATAGTTTATAGATACTTTTGTCATAGATTACATGAGTTTACGGCTCAAAATGCAACATGCATCAGTTTGCTTCGTGCCATATTCAAGGAGCGAAAAAACCATGAATTTTAATCTGAATCAAGAGTAGAAATTATTCAGTAACTTTTGTATTCTAAGAGATTGTGTTCTTAAATTCTGTAGGATTTGTGTTGGATATGTATATACTATAAAAAAAGTGTGATGTTCGTCTTTCATGCAGTGTTTCTTAATTTATTAATTGTTCACCTATGCCCATATTTGATTTTTTTTTTTTTTTAATTATTTTTTTTATTAAATGATGCTTTCTGAAACAGAAGTAGTAGTTAGACTTATTTTCTAGTCAAAAATAGTTTATTATATTACCTGTCCTACAATGTCATTAAAGGCCATTCAAGTTGATGTCATCACAGGCATGGCTCCAATAAAACAAGCCCTCCCTTCAACTCTCAAATTGGCATCTTCTACCAGCTTCCTGTATAAAAAGATGAAATGGCTTTTACTTAGCACATGATTACAATATTGATAATAATGTTACTAAATGTTACTTTTTGAAAACCTAGCCATTTTATAAAACAAAATGTAGGGAAAAAATCAGAAAATATACCCAACAGTGATTTAAAACGGGGAACAAATACATAAAACCAGCAGGGGAGTTAACTAGGAAACACTAAATGACACCACAACTTGCTAAAAGCAGAAAAACAACCGAAAACCACCGGCATGCAGATTAGTTTTCAAGAAATTATCACAATACAGATAACACTACCAAATGTACATGAACAGCGCTTAGCTTAAAAATCTATGAAATTATAACAATCGGTATATTTCATAAAATGTCTGTCAATTCCATGTTATATCGAAACTGCTAATTAATCGCATTGAACCGCATTGCATGCACTTCATACATAGTTGTTGAATTCATCTCAAATTACAGTCAGTCAGTCAGTCAGAGTCAGTCACAGAGTCAGTCACAGTCAGTCAGTCACAGTCAGTCAGTCAGTCAATGAAAATCAGTGATCAGCTGCTTGCGACCGACTGCAGTGTTTCTCCAGACGACACTGTACACCTACTCAAAGCAGTGAAAATTGAATGCAGACCATTCGGATCAGAGCGAAAAAGATAGCAGCATATTACTATACGTAATGCAGCACAACACGTAACATGCCAAAAATAAATTCAGTACAGATCTGCGGAAAACAAAATCTAGGTGACACAGGCAATCTTTACCGTGAATAATGATAGAACCAGAATTTAATGTTTTATTATGACGTGAAATTCAATTGAATTTCAATGATGTAATTCGCGTACAGTTTTTTTATTCAAACATATATTAGCACGGTTTTATTTCTTTGTGCAAAATAACATTTATAATCAGAATTCCGAACCGAAAACACTTTTAACGCCATTTTTTAATTTACGTAAAAAGAGACGATGAAGAATGTAACAGTACATTAAAGTTTTGTCTGGATTTTTTTTTCCTATATATAAACAGACACACAATATATTAGATGTTTTTTATTTGACATGACGCGAAATTTGTATGAAATGCGCATGAAAAAATATCACGAGAGAACAAATTGCCTGCGTACAAATGGAATACAAGAAATGTGATGAATACGCCAAAAGCTGGAACGCCTCATTCAGCTAACACCAAGCATGAAACAATTTTGTGTCTCGACAAATGTGCAACTGCAAACGACAAATCTTCCCAAAAGACACAGCGGTTCGAAAAAGGTTGTCACGCAACTTCAAAGCAAACAAGGAAGAGCGACTAAGTTAATAAACATATTTGATGAACATTCTCGACAAATAAGACACACAGAAAAGCGGTTTTGAAATTTGTTGCACTGCATAAGTGGGTGGGGTATTTTTCTAATATTGTCAATAGCTGAAATAAATAATTTGCTATAAAAACACATACCTGTTAGATGTCATATGAAGCTGCTTTCCGTGAACATGTCCCTGGCATAGTGTCGGTATATTGTATCCATTTGAACCCAACAGAGACGAGAACTAAACTTCAAGAAACAATTTATCGACTCGCAAGCACAAATTTTTTTGGCAAATTCAATCGAATATCCATCTTTCGCGGAATATTTGATACTGCATGTACATGTGTATGCACTGAAATATGCACTGACAACATTTATATTGCGTTTCATCAGGATGTTTCATCGCCAAGAATCCATATCGACATTACGGAAATGGTTTGGGAGTTCACTACAAACAGCATACACACAATAATCCATGTTGATCAAAGTATGGTCCATTTTCATGTGCAAAATCACTAATTTATGGCCAAATCCAACTAAAGTTCATTGCAAATCATCATAAAATGTTCAATTCAACTTTTTCACACAGCTGAAAATATCAAACTCAGAAATATTGATCTGTGTCAATGAAAGCTGTACTGAAAGCGTCTGGCTGATTGTTTCTGTTATGGTCTCACAACACACTTCGATTTTACTGTGTTGGCCATAGGCAGTAAAGTCCAATTTCCCATTCTGAATCAAGCATTTACAGTCTAAAAGTATTTTTTGGGAAAATACAGTTACTGCTGCTCATAAAAATCCACAAAATCTGGTACATAGCCCAGTTTGGTTTTTTTTTTATGTGAGTGGTGGCAGTCATGGTACTCTTTTCGGCTTTCACTAAACAGTTTGCACCTAAATTCATACGCATTTTGAGCTCCCACAAATGTGTCACAACAAATGTGTCACATTTTGCTGTCAGTGTCGTCTAATCGCTGTTCATCCTTCTCACACTATTGTTTTCTCACCTGCAACAAGAAAAGAAAATATCCATGGGCAATTATTAAAATATCTCAAACCGAAGAACACACCCCTACTTTTTATGGTGTAAGAATCATCCTACAGTCACATGCAAGGGAGCTAAGTGCATAGTGAGACCTTAACCTCCAGTATTCATGTTTTTTTCTAATCGAATGAGCACCACAACCAACACACACTTGATATTTTGCAGAAGTGCCTTTTTTACATTTTAGACACGGTAATGCATGACTTTTTTTAATCTATATTTATGCAAACTGCAATAATTAGAATTTTTTGTTGGTTTATTTTCACATGGATTATGTAATCCAATTTTAAGAAATTTACAAACATTGATTTCCATTGTCTTTTTTGTATATAATTATTTTATATTTAAGAAAAATTATTTCTAATATATAACAAATAAAGGAAATGGAAAACGAGGAGACTATAAAAGAATTAATACTCCTGTTTAAAACAGGTGTAATAGATAAGCAAACACTATCTAACGGTATTAATGCATTAAAACCTTTTAAAGAAGTTTCAAAGGAAACTCCAAGGGAGGTTAAATCTCAAACATTAGAAAATTTACGCAAGAGACGACGTGCTAAAAAACAACGTAACAAAGAAAAACAGAAATATGTTAAATTACAAGAAAATGTTATAAATGAACAAAAGCAGAAATATGCTAAATTACAGGAAAATGTTATAAATGAACTAAAACAAGTTTTTAAAGATGGAAAATTAAAACTGGTTGACAAACCAATATGTGGATATTTCTTCCGAGAAATACAAAGACCCTCAAAAACTATTTCGTGATAAGAAATCCATTATCACAAAACAAATAAGCAAAGAGCTGACAGAGATGAATGGATTAAAGTTTCATTTAGGTCTCACGGTAAATCTATTTAAAGATGACGGTTCTTCCAAAAAATACACTACAGCAGTGTTACACAGTGAACAAAATGCCATATTGAACTCTGAAAAAATAAATGAGTTCTACGATGAGTCATCTGCATTTATACAAGAGAGCCTTGAAAGATTTACAAACACAGCTTCCGGATTAGAAATTGATCACTGTGTTAAGCTTTATTTAAATATTGCAAAGTACGAGCCGTTAAAAGGTTCTTCATATATTCCTTTGACTAAAGCAGTAGCTGATAAGAAAGCAATTATTAATGTAAAAAACGACGATGATCAATGTTTGTTTCATGCAATAAATTCAGCTTTAAATCCAGCTAAAAAGAATTCTGATAGATTATCAAAGTATCCTAGTATAGAGTTCTTGAAGAAAGATAACATTGACGTTCCCACTCCAATTTCTCAAATTCCCAAAGTAGAGAAACAAAACAACCTTGCTATCAACGTTTACGGATATATCACAACAGGAAAAAATAAAAAAGTAACTGTTTTTCCATATAAAATATCAGAACAACCAAAAGATATTGAGCGAATTAATCTGCTCTTAATATCTGAAGACATTGAGGTTGAAAAAGAATCAGAAAATGAAGATGATCCAAATAATGAAGAAGGAATCATAGATGACAACAATGACCCTGATGATTATCCCGACAAACCAACAAAATTAACAAAATATCACTATTGCTGGATTAAAAATCTGAATAGACTACTCTATGACCAAAACAAACATAAAGGTCAAACTTACTTTTGCGATCGTTGCCTTCATGGCTTTTCTGGAAAAGGACTACTTACCAAACAAAAAGAAGACTGTGATGGTATCAACAAAAATTCTTGCAGAATAGAAATGCCGAAAGAAGGTAAAAATCACATAAAATTTAAAAATTATCAAAATCAGATGCATGTGCCTTATACAATATATGCTGATTTTGAGAGTATAATCAAACCGCAATCAATCAAATTTGGAAAGAAATCTGAATTTCAAAATGTACACGAAGCTTGTAGTTTTGGATACCAGGTTGTCAGATATGATGGCAAAGCTGAAGAACCTGTTATTTACAGAGGTGAAGATGCTGTTGACGTTTTTAAATCACTTGGAACGTGAGAAGAGCAACATTAATAAAATAGTTGCTCACCCAAAACAATTAATCATGACACAACAAAATGAGGAAGATCACGAAAATGCAACACAATGTTGGATATGCGAGAATGAAATAGGTAGGAAATGCGGTAAAAACGGCAAAGTAAGAGACCACTGTCATTTTACAGGTGAATATAGAGGTGCAGCACACAAAAACTGCAACCTAAAGCTGAAAATAAAACCAAACAAAACACCTATACCTGTTATATTTCACAACCTTAAAGGATATGAAATATACATAAAATGACAGGTAATATTACATGCATCCCAAACAACGCTGAAAAGTATATTTCATTTAGTGTTTGACAACTTAGATTTTTGAATAACTTTCAATTTATGGCTTTCTCTTTGGAAAAATTGGTTGATGCAACAGACAAATCTGATTTCAAAATTACCAAAAATCAGTTTGCAGAACAAACAGATTTACTTTTACAAAAAGGTGTTAATCCTTATGAATATTTTGATAGCATGGATAGATTTAAGGAAACGCAATTACCACCCATAGAAGCATTTTACAGTAAACTTGTAGACAAGGGTATTACCCAAAAAAGTATGACCACGCGCAGAAAATATGGAAAGAGTTTAACTGTAAAACTCTTGGAGACTATCATGATTTATATCTAAAAACTGATGTAACTCTGTTAGCAGATGTGTTTCAAACTTTTCGAAAAACATGTATGAATGCATACAAACTCGATCCCTTGCATTACTACACAGCACCTGGATTATCTTGGGATGCTTTACTTAAACATTCAAAAATAGATTTAGAACTTTTGACAGACATTGACATGCACTTATTTATAGAAAAGGGTATGCGTGGTGGAATTAGTATGGTATCATAATGACATGCCAAAGCAAACAATCCATATGTAACTGATTATAACCCTAACGAGGAAAACAACTACTTAATGGATCTGGATGCAAATAATCTTTATAAGTGAACCACTTCCATATTCTGGCTTTAAGTGGAGGGAATCAGAAACCTTGCCAGAGCCAAAAGAAAGAAAAGGATATTTTGCAAAGGTTGATTTGGAATATCCTAAAGAACTCCATGAAGCTCACAATGACTATCCACTTGCACCGGAAAGATTAGCAGTAAAAAAAGAATGGTTGTCTGAAGACCAGACAGATCTGTTAGAAAATAATATCATGGTAACTACAGAACAACTGTAGTTGTTCTTATGGACAAAGAAAAATATGTGTTACATCCCAATCTTATGGACAAAGAAAAATATTTGTTACATCACAAAAACCTGGAACTGTATTTATCTTTGGGCATGAAACTAAAGAAAATACACAGATTATTAGAATTTAATGAAAAACCATGGATGAAATCATATATTAGTTTAAACACAGAACTTAGGAAAAAAGCTAAATCACAATTTGAAAAATATTTTTACAAACTTATGAACAACTCTGTGTTTGGCAAGACAATGGAAAATGTACGCAAGCGGACTGATATAAAACTAGTCAGAACTGACGGCTCTGAAAATGAAAAGATAAGAAAAATAATAGCCAAACCCAACTTTAACAGGCGTATAAAATGTTCAGATAAATTGTCAGCAATACATGTAAACAAAACAAAATTAACATTAAACAAACCAATTTATGTTGGAATGGCAGTATTAGAGTTATCAAAGTACATGATGTATGATTGGTACTATAATACCCTAAAGAAATGGTACGGAGATAACTGTACTTTATTATACACAGACACTGACAGCTTCCTGGTAATTATCAAAACAAATGATGTGTACAAAGACATGGCTGAAATGAAAGATGAATATGACTTGAGTGATTATCCACAAAACCATTTTCTATACGATGATACAAATAAAAAAGTATTAGGTAAAATGAAAGATGAATGTGCTGGTGTTGCTATAGCTGTGTATGTTGGATTAAGACACAAGCTATATTGTATTTTGAGAGCGGATGAGCAGATTATTAAGAAAGCAAAGGGAGTAAAAAAATATAAACTTTGAAAACTACAAGGATGCATTGTTTAACAAGAAAAAATACACCCATGAAATGAATATGATACGCTCAATAAAGCATGAGATATATGGTATAAAAGTAAACAAAGAAGGATAATAATATCGGACAGGGAAAGCAGCATTCAAGGACGACAGCCAACCACAAAACACAAAAACAAACACACAAACAGACAAACGAAAAGGCAAAAGTAATAAAAAATGCAAACGACATCACAAACGCAAAAGGGTTGACATTATCACCATTTTACTCAAAAAGATATATACGAGAAGGTGGAATTACAACTGATGCACATGGATATTACAAAAATTATAAATTTGGGTATCAGCAGGAACAATAAGTAGTTCTTCTTTGACAAATCCTCTTTGAGGCGCTGGTAATTTTAAATAATAAACTCTTATACCTTGCGTCACCATATAACTTTTAATCTTGTGAATATCTACACTCCACATTGGATCAGTTGCTCTGCGTCTTCCACCTTCTTGTTCCCCAGGTTGATATAAATATCTTACACTGGCATTCATACAGATAGGATTACCTTTTAATGTTTTTGTTTCAACAGGAGGGGACTTTTTTGTCTCCGCATTTAATGCTTTAACAACTTCTGGTAATCTCTTTACCCATTCTTTATTACGTTTTTGTGAATCTATTTCCTTAGCATACTGATAGCCAAACAATCTTTCAGCTAATGTTCTGTTAAATCTTTCCACTATAGCTTGGTCTCTGTGTATTTCTGTTCTGCCTCGTCTGATATTTACTTTGTGTTTCGCCATCAACTGCGATACCGCACCCATGAATTCTCTGCCTGGATCCACTTGTAATAATTTTGGATATTTTAAATGCCGACTGTATATTTTTTCAAATGCTTTAGCAACTTCTTTGCTATCCTTGGAAGTCAGCGGCTCTGCTTCTTTGTATCTACTCGCAATATCAACCACAGTCAATGCATATGTATATGTCTTGCGTCTAAAAGTATCATGCGGCAGAAATAACAAATCAGCTTGATGCACTCCATTCTTAGCAGAAACATCAAACCTGGGTCTAATTATTTTCTTTGGTGCGGGTAAATAAATCTGACACACAGCTTGTTTTTTTAAAAATTCTAATGCCTGTTTCTTACTGACACCAACCTCTTTTTCTAATTTTTTAACTGACAAGAAACCTCTACAAAATCCTTTTGGGCTGTAATAAATCTTTTCCATTTTTTCTACTAAAGATTAAAATTTATATAACTATAAAAGAAAAAATGGAAATCACAACTGCACGATTTGATGAACTGCTTGAAGAGCAAAATCAATATAGCACAAAGAAATGGACAGACTTGGAAATAAATAAAATATACACTATTACAGATACGAAAATACTGGATACTGAATATGGTCCATCCATGGTATTGACATTATTAGACAACGGTGAAGTATGGGCGCCTGATCATCTTAAAAATAAAAGAGAGAAGAGTGCTAAACCACCATATTATATTCGACCACTTGGATTGAAACCATGTAAGAACAACAAAACAAATAGGTATCATTCATATGACTTAGTCTTTCCAAAGTAAACATTTCAAAGTAATTATAGTTTTAAACTTTTTTTTTTTTATGAAATCAATTTATACGCCACAAATCCAGTTGCAGCCATGCCCACCACAATAAACGTAATTTCTCTATTCTGTTGATCCGGAGATGGTGTATAGAAATCACTCAACTTAGGCTCTGGTTCCAAAGGCAAATGTTTACCAGTTATATAATAATACTGCTTCATAGCCTGGTCTACATTATCAAACGTCTGCTCTGCATGATGCTCCTTTTGCAGTTGCTTATTAATAAAATCTAATCTCTCTGTTCTTTTTTTATTCCACTCCGCTTGTGCTGCGTTTAATTGTTCTACGGCTTTGTCATGCCTTTGTCTTTCCTCATCTGAATGACTTCCCATTTTTGTAAAGAAATCATTTGAACCGCTAAACGCCAATGCGTTTGTTAATGCGCCACCGATCATCATTGCTACTGCACTTGCCATTTTTTTATATATTTTTTTAAAATTATTTCATAATATCCGCAGGAATAATACCTTGCTTAATCAACATTGCTAACATTATATCTACAGACAGCATCCCAACATCTGTCATATTAAAATCTACTTTAGGGGCTGGTCTTTTTAGTAGTTTTCTGCCAATCTCAGAATATCCAATAGTTAAAAGTGTTTCCACTCCAGCGTGATACACCATATTTACAATTTGTTTTCCGTCAATACTTGTTGCCATTTTTTTATATTATTTTTTATATTGTTTTTTTAGATAAATTATTAAAAATAATCAAACGGGTATTTTGGTGCAACATGAACAGCAGCAGGTTGCACAGCTACAGGTTGCGTAGCAGATTTCTTGTTATAAATATACAAACCCAACCCAGCAATGCCTACTAATAAAACCAGACACGGTGGAATATAATTTTTGTATACGTTTATTTTGATTTCTGGTTCCTCTTTATCTATTGTTATTTTTGTTATTTCATCTTGCTTTGCAGCATCTTGCTTTTCAGCATCTTGCTTTGCAGCATTTTGTGCATCCTGACGCTTTGCCTTTCTTGCCGCTGCTCCTTCTTTCCCAGCTTCTATTCTTTTAGGATTTTTTACTTTTTGTTGTTCAACAGGTTGTGTATCAACAGGTATAACGTCACTCTCTTGGTTCTCCATCATTTATATTATCTATATTTTTATTTTTATTAAAATCAATATGTCTAACAGTTGTCAGTATTGCTGTAAATGGTGCTAAGCACATCCAATACCTGTAATACAACTCACAACAAGCACTTGTCAAAGCATGATTAATAAATGGGTCTTCCTCCAAATCTTCTATCAGTTTTGGTGGATTAATTACATTGAAATATTTTGATACTCCCATCACATACAAGTTAATAAAAGAATTGCCTAAAGTCTTGGTCATACTTGCCCCAAGCCTTGCTTCATATCTGCAGTAAAGTTTGTTAATTTCATCCGGGGGCATGCTATCTATATTTGTGAGTTGTATGTCTTTACCCAAATATTGACGACTACCGCCGCCAGCCACTATGGCTGATAATCTTTCTTTTTTTGTTTCTTGTTGCTTTAATTCATCACGTTCCGTGAAACCTTCCGATATATCTTGTAATAGTTCTTCCGCATTCATTTTTATATTAATAATTTTATTTTTTATCTTGAAATAAATATAAAACACAAAACAACCAGCTGCGGTATTCATGCAACTAGTAATTGTTAATATTGTTAATAGCATTGTTATTAATATTGCTATTTTTTATTAGCATTGTTAATTTGCCGCAAGCATTGCTATTAACATTGCTACTTTGCTATGAGAAATTCTATAAGCATTACTAATTTACTATGAGCAATGCTATAAGCATTACTATATTTTCTGATATTTTCATTATATTTTCATGTCAGTATTGCTATTAACATTGCTACTTTGCTGTTAGTATTACTATTAGCAACAAAGCAATGCTGTTAGAAAAAAAGCATTGCTGTTAGAAATTATTCAACCCAATACCCAGTTGGTTGGTCAGTCCTCAAAATTAACTTGGAATATTTAGTCTTAGCTAAAGCTTTTCTTATTCTGGTTCTCTCCTCTAGCGTCGGAATAACATCATTTTCTCTCAAACAATTTTCATAACTATCTCTGTCTTTGGTGTAAAATATACACAACCGTTTTGCTTGCTCTCTCAAATCTTTCAATACAGAATTATATCTCTGTGAAATGACCCACACTGATTGTTTGGCGTGACGACCAGAGAATGCCAACTCTGATAAAATATCCGCTTTCTTTGTTAATTCTTTGTGGCTGAGCAATCATCAATGATGTATAATGTGGGATTGCCAGCATATTGTTTGAAAAATAAACGCAACAGTTCTTGTAGCATTTCTTTGCCGTTGCTAACGGGATTGACAATTATTATTTTTTTATCTCTCGGGTGTCTTACATCTCCTATCCAGGATCTATTTTAATAAGCCTCGTTCCACTCTATGGTTGGACACAATATAATTATATGTTCAAAAACTCCAACATACTCTTGTTCAAGTATGTCAAGAACAAACTCTGTTTTGCCGCAGCCTGTCTGACCAGAGATAATGGCACTGTGTGGATATTTAGGATATTTAGTATCGTGATTCTTTGAATTTTTCATCTTCGAAATTGATTTGCGCGTCTTGTATTATATATATATAAATATTTAAAGGTTGATCTGCATCTGCTTTTTTATTTATTAGTATCGTTATATCTTCACTGCCGTTTTTTAAAATTGTCATCACATGTTCTAAGGTCAAGCCACAAAGCATATGCTTTTGTTAGATAGCTCTCAAGAGAAACATTGGTAAAGCATAAGTCCTTCACCACTATGTCTGTCTCTTTGTTTCTTTTTGATGTTAAAGCAAAATATTTGTTGATTTCATCCCAATGTTGATATGCCCTCATGCCCTGACTATACAATTGACTTGGTACGCCCTCTATTGTCATTTCAACCTTTTCAATCGTTGGGTTGTAAAAGAATTCTGTGTCTGTTCTTTCTGGGTCTTCAAACAGCATTAAAATACCTTTCATGCTCCGTGCTGGTACGTTAATGTTGATATTCCAAAGGGTATCAGATTTTTTTGCTATTTGTTTTCTATGTCGCAAGATACGATCATACATAAATACTATATTACCATTGATTTGCTGTCTTATTTGTCTGGCTAATTCAACATCACTAATCATATCAAATTCCAAGCAGATATTTTTTATTACATAAGATGCATCAGCATCACTGCTTTTGATTACTTTGTTATAATCGTTAAACGTTAATTCATATTCTAACCTACCACCAAGCCCCGCTTGATAAAATGGCATATGACTTTCTAACATTTCAAAGTCCAGTGGAATACAAAATCTATTTCCATAAGCTGCTGCTACAGCTTCATCTTCGGTGTCTGAGGAAGCATCTCCCGCACCAATTCTATGTTTTAACATGTTTGCTTTACCAACAATACCTTGGTAAGCCATGTTTAATCGTTCGGTAGGGCTTTTCCATAAATCTACATAACAATGATATATATCACTGTCATCTATTGACATGACTTCATTGCCACTTATTCTTATTGTCATTTTTTTCACAATTGTTCTACCCAGATTCTGGTATAGAGTAGCGTTTGCGTCTGTTCTGCTTTTAAGTTCTATTTCAAAGGCAAGACGAGCAGTACGTGGCACTATCACATCATTAGTACTTAGATTTGGAAATCTCACAAGCAGTTGCTGGTTTTGGTCTATTGTTGATGGATTATTAGTTATTACTACACTTGTGCGGATGCCCTTGGCACCATGAGGTTCTCTTAGTTTTCTATGAGGGTTGAGTTTGTTTCCGTAAGCTGACATTGTTTTTATTTTTTAAATATATTTTTTAAAATTAAATAAAATAAACAATGGCTGAAGGAGGATTTGAATATGACAATCCTATGTTTGATCCAGATGATTATGATGAATATTATGATGATGATTTACCAATGGTGCCTGATGAGCCTGTTCGAAGAAGTCTTCTTAATCAAAGCGACCATATTGCTGAACTTAGGGGAGAGCTGAGAAAAGTCACACTTAAAACACATAAGACAAATCTTGTAAAATCCTTTTATGATGAAATAGAAAAACGATATAAGATGGCACCGGACAAAATGGATTAAGACCAGTTTAAAGTATCAGATGATGGTAAAACATTATACTGGGTTTTTGGTGATAAAGAAATAAGAATAACTGCCAAGCAAAGTAGTGCAACATTTCTTTCCCTTGGTTCTTTGGCAAAGGAATTTGGCTCTGGGGAAACAAGGGCGGTAAGACAATATTTGAATTTGCTAGACTATAACAGTAAAACAAAATTATCACAGAAAGCTCAACAAGCGTTGGAGAGCACAAGAAACGATTTACCAGATAATGTGGATGCTATTCCATTATGGATAACATAGAGACATCAATGGATAACATAGAGGAAGCATTAATTTATGACTGGGATGTGGATGAGCGTCCTGATGCTGAAACACAAACAAATCTAGACAAGCGTGAAATGGATGGAATAGTAAAAGCGATGACAACTGTCAAGGAAGAACTCACCAATAACTTGGCAAAACTCACACAACTTGATAAAGACATAACAAGAGAAAAACAAAAGTTAGAACCAGCTAAGACTGACGATGATGAATTCCAGATAAAAAGAATTAGCGATCGCATCAAAGACCTTGAAGTTGAGAGAGGTGCAAGGATGGATGTCATCAATGAGAACAGAAAAGCTTTTCGTAACCAAGTAAGCAGAATAAAAGAAACAATAAACAAAATGTTAAACGAGGATACAAGTCTTGGTGAGATGATCAAAACCTTGTTTAGGGAGCAAGGTATTAATATTGTTAGTATTTTAACTGCATTTGGTATGATTCTTAGGGTGATAATTAATTCTATTATTCCCACATCAAGTGCTGCACCAACTCCAGCTCCAACACCTGATCCCTCAAGTGTCAAGGACTGGATAAAAAATCAATCTTGGTAAACTTCTTGCCAACCTAGCTGGTAAAGCTGCTGCAGCACTTCCAGGAGTTATTGGTGCAATAGTATCATGGCTTTTATCTGCAACAGGTAATGTTATTAATTGGCTTGGTAACAATCTATGGGCTTTGCTTATGTTTGTTTCCGGGTTGTTGTATGTGGCAGCCAAAGAATGGTTTAGTAAATCTCGTAAATAAGTAATGCAGCAAGACCTATTACTATAGTACCAACAATTATAGTTGTTTTGTTATCTTCATGTTCAATCGCTATTTTTAGTATTTCTGAAGGGTTATGCTCCACAGTTTTATGTATTGATGATTTATCAAAGTCCGGCAGAAATGTTTTTGTTGTGGTGCCTTGAAAAGGTTGAACACTTTTTGGCGGTACTGGTTTTACATTCACATCATTATTTAATCCTAATGCTTGGGCATCGGTTGCTATTACAATTTCATTATTGCAGTCTTGTATTGTTCCAATTCTTAATTCCATGTCACTCGGAGACATGTATAATCCACTTCCATAGACAAAATTTACTTTACTTCTTGCATATTTTAGGGTGTTTTCATATCTTGAAATTTGACTGGGCAAGTCGATGGGGCTGTTTATTGCGTCCTCTACATTTGCCAGAAATTGTTTTTGAGCATCAAATGCCGTTCCAGTTCCAAGTATATCAGTTCTTGTTTGTGATTGTGAGCCAAGGATTGCCCAGCAGTATGTTCTTATGCTGTCATTAATTCTTTCTACTCCAGCTCTTGTAAATCCCACAGAACTATCTAGTATAAAAGTAGACCAACTAGTGTCAGCCTCAGATCCTTGTGCAATGTAATCAATGTGGTATGTTTTATCACTCTCATAGACTGTAAAACTCATCGTTTTGTTGTCATATACAGAATTTATCAAAGGATGATAACCAATATTTGTCCAGTAATTATAAATTGTTCCTTGACCATCATTATAGCTTTGTTTCTGTCTCCAGTCTGAATTTAAGTCAATGTTAAACTCCTTGCATATTCTCTCGTATGCGTTTCGGTTATATGTGTTATTAAACGCATTCCAATTTGAGTCTTGCGGCATTGCTACACTCATCTCATCTGACTTGGTAATAGACATGAAATCGAAATAACGAACCAACCAGGGCATCAGCTTTTAGATGATTGTTGAAATCAATGCCACATCCAGTTGTCGCACACCAAATAGCAAAATTCAACTGATTCTGCCAAAATGACATCCAGTCTGTTTCCCAGCTTTGGACTATAGCATCTGATTTGACGTATGGGAGTTTGTATTTTTCAAAGACATTAGGAAATGATGCTTTAAAGCCTTTACCGTTTGATGTAATGACTATGTTTTGATTTATTATATCTATCACTTTTTTGCTGAAAGTACTTAAATTGTAGTGAGCATCTGAGCTATATTTAAATTCTTTAGAAATCATTTTTATTTGTATTTTTATTTATATTAAAAAAAATGTTTCATACAATTTCGAACATATACGGTTCTATTAGCTAACAACAGTATATCGATAATAGAAATCGAGATAAGCGCGTTGGATTAAAAAGTTTTATATACACTATCGGTTGGTATGATATTAATCATGAAGTCATAAAGACAAAAAAAAACAGATAAAACTCAACATTTAGCAGGTGGACTCTATAACTTTCAAGACTCGACAGTAATGTTTAAATTGCTAAATGAAAATATTACCCTGGACATTATTGTCCAAAATGGTGCAGCCATTTTAAATACGCCAATAGAGACACGATTATCAAGCGGTCTTTCAAAAATGCTGGGATTCGACGACAGGAAATGGTTAAAAGGTACTCGTATTGGAAATTACCCAATTAATTTAGCTCCTTATAAACAGCTATATGTTCATTTGAAACAAGTTAATACGAGTAGTAATTATTTCAATGGTGCACCAAGCACTATTATAGGGGTTATACCTGTAGTAAATAAGCAGTATGGAGATATTGTATATACACATTTTTATCCTGAATATCACTGTCTTACGAATGGTGCAATTACTGAGGTGACAATAGAAGTTAGAGATGAGCATGGCAACAAGATAGATAATCACGGTTTGCCTATGAGTTGTGTTTTAGAATTTATTTAAAAAATATATTTTTATAAAAAAACAATGAGTATATTTGGACCAACAAGACCTAAAAAAACAGAAGACTTAGAGGCTTTGATAAATAAGGTTCAAGATTTATATAGGCGAGTTGGGCCTTTTGTTAACCAGTTTAATCATTTGAAAAATAGAGTTGATAATCTTAAATATGGGATTATAACAATATTTGCGGAGGCTAAGGGCCCACTTGTGTTGAATAGAATACTCTCATTTGGTAACGGTGGGGCAGAAACAAATGTGGGGCATGTAATGACACGCCGTGGACGGATTATGGGAATAGGTTTAGCAAGTGACCGATTAGTTGGTGAAGTATCTGTAATAGTATCTGTCAATGGTGTTGAACAACCAAATTATGGCATAACGCTTCACATCATCCCACGCAATCATGATAACTTTGATAGACCTTTAGATATTGGTGCTGGTTCTGTTGTTAACTTTGTATGCAAGGTTGCTAACGCTACCGCTGTAAATACGGTGGCATCATTATTAATTGAATTAATTTAACTTTTTATTAATAAATAAAAAAATGAAGCAACCGACAGCACCAAGTTTATATCCTGAGTTGCCAGTGGAAGACGGACAAAATTATAGATTACAAAAGATTTCAGAGATTGAAAAAAAGTTAATTACAGAGCGAGACACACGCAAGTCTCTTTATAAAAAATATAAACGTGGTATTAATATCACGGATGGAATTGACACTACCTTAATATCTGCAGGTGTTATTATGGCTGGGATTGGATTTGTTGTTCCAGTTTTGTTACCTTTGGAAATAGCAGCAATAGTATGTGGAGCTACAGGTGTTTGTATTAATTTTATCAGACGCAAGCTTAATACAAAAGCTCAAAAACATCATGAAATAAAAACTTTGGCAGAGTCTAAGTTAAATAGTATAAAGCAGTTAATATCAAAAGCGTTGAGTGATGCACAAATATCTGAGCAAGAGTTCAAGATGATTCTGGATGAACTGGAGAAATACTATAATTTGAAACAGGACATCAAACAAAAGAAACTTGAAATTAGTGAAGTTCAAAAAAAAGAACTAGTGGAGCAGGGAAGAAAGGAAGCAATGGCAACCTTACAAAAAAGTCTAAAAAGTGTGTCATGAATTGTTTTAGTAATGTGTATGAGTATGATCCACCACCTTTGTAATCAAGGTCGGAAAATTGTTAATGTGGGTGTAAATTTAATAACAAATCAACAAATTTGTTTTGTATTAAAAAAACATTTGATAATTATATTACAAAAAAAAGCAATATTTTGTAATTTTGAAAACTATAAAAAAAAAATAAACTTGCAATTTTCACTAATAAATACTGATATAGGTGACCCTATTCTAAAAAAGTTTTAATAAATCAAGTAAATCACCATTTCAGGTGTAAATTTCAACTTTTATAAAAAAAATCTCAGAATATAACTCTGGCTCAGCTTATTTCAGCACCTTGTGGTAGGAGTTTTATATATATGTATTTTGGGGGTTTCTGGATCAAACTCGAGTGAAACGAGAGCTTTGATCTAAATTTATTGAATGAAAACCAATATCCAGTAGCAACAATGACCCTGACTGAAAATCAAACTACCTTGATAACAATCCCGAGCTTCCTTTCCATGAGATGCACTTTGTGGTGAAGTTTTATATAAAATTCCTTAAGGTAAAGTAATAGTGGCGGCTGTAAAAAGTCTCCCCGTGCTACGAATCTGTAGTGTTATTTTTCACTGGTCGTTGCGGCCATTTTGAATATTTGACGACAACGAAAAACACACACTTGATAGAGGCCAACAACAGGAACATGCATATGATATTTAACTAGAATGGAATAAGTGGTAATGTTTGATAAATGTCCTTAAATTTAACTTAAGTTTAGCCATGGTGGCCATCATGGATGACTGGAGGCCCCAAAAATGCAAATCTGAGGGGAATTAACCCAAAGATCATTGTGATTAAGTTTCAAAAAAAAGCCTTCAAGCAGTTTCAGAGAAGATGTCATTTTTAACCTTTCCCTATATAACTCTATGTAAACTTTGGGTCGCTGTGGCGGCCATTTTGCTTATTCCACGATAACGAAAAACACAAACTTGATAGAGCCTAACCCAAGGAACATGTTTATGATATTTCACAAGAATGCAATAAGTGGTTTCGGAGGAGATGTTTGAAATTTCCTTAAATTTAACCTAATTTTAGACATGGCGACCATCTTGGATGACTGGCGGCCGCGAAAAACACAAATCTGAGGGGAACTATTCCAAATATCATAGTGATTAAGTTTCATCAAAGTCGTTTAAGAGGTTTCAGAGAAGATGTCATGTTTAACCTTTTCCTATATAACTCTATGTAAATTTTGGGTCGCCGTGGTGGCCATTTTGATTATTAGACGAAAACGAAAAACACAAACTTGATAGAGGGCAACCCAAGGAACATGTATATGATATGATATTTCACAAGAATGGAATAAGTGGTTCTGGAGGAGATGTCGTTTGGAATTTCTTTAAATTTGACATAGTTTTTGCCATTGCGGCCATCTTGGATGACAAATCTGAGAGAGACTATCCCAAATATTATTGTGATTAAGTTTCATCAAAATCCTTCAAGCGGTTTCAGAGAAGATGTCATTTTTAAACTTTTCCTATATAACTCTATGTAAATTTTGGGTCGCCGTGGCGGCCATTTTGATTATTCGACGATAACAAAAAACACAAACTTAATAGAGGCCAACCCAAGGAACATTTATATGATATTTCAATAGAATAGAACCAGTGGGTTTGAAGGAAATGTCGTTTGAAATTTACTTAAATTTGACCTAGTTTTAGCCATGGCGGCCATCTTGTATGACTGACCCGCGAAAAACACTAATCTGAGAGGGACTATCCCAAATATCATTGTGTTTATGTTTCATCAAAATCTTTCGGTCTGTTTCAGAGAAGATGTAATTTTTAACCTTTTATGATATAACTCTATGTAAACTTTGGGTCGCCGTGGCGGCCATTTTGATTATTTGACGATAACGAAAAACACAAACTTGATAGAAGCTAACCCATGGAACATGTATATGATATTTCACAAGAATGGAATTAGTGGTTTCGTAGGAGATGTCGTTTGATATTTACTTAAATTTGACATAGTTTTAGCCAAGGCGGCCATCTTGGATGACTGGCGACCGCAAAAAAACACAAATCTGAGAGGGACTATCCCAAATATCATTGTGCTTAAGTTTCGTCAAAATATTTCTGGCGGTTTCAGAGAAGATGTATTTTTTATCGTTTTCTTATGTAAAATCTCGTGCCCTTAATGGTTTATTCTCTTGTTGCTCTGGCTTCTGCCAAGTCATTGAGTACCTTCATTGTTGCTTTCTAGGCTATTGTTTTTTTGTATTATATTTACACGAGCATACTTGTGTTTTACTTATATTGCCTATTGATGCTGCCTTGTTGGTTAGAGATTAGATCATGGCGGGGATTTCTTTGTTTACACTGTCCTGTTTTAATGGGATGAAGTAGGGTAAATGTGAGGTTTGGTGCACCCTAGAACCGGTTTAAACTACCAGTGGCCTTTGTTGCCACTGACCGTTCCAATGCGGTAGCCCTATTGTCAACCCTTTTGTGTTTGTGATGTCGCTTGCTTTTTTCATTACTTTTGCCTTCTCGTTTGTCTGTTTGCGTGTGTTTATTATGTGTTTTGTGGTTGACTGTCCTCCTTGAATGCTGCTTTCCCTGTCCGATATTTTTATCGGTCTTTATTGTCGCCGTATCGGCCATTTTGATTAGTTGACGATAACGAAAAACACAAACTTGATAGAGGCTAACCAAAGGAACATGTATATGATATTTCATAAGAATGGCATGTGTGGTTTCGAAGGAGATGTCGTTTGAAATTTCCTTAAATTTGGCCTAGTTTAAGCCATTGCGGCCATCTTGGATGACTGGCGGCCGTGAAAAACACAAATCTGAAAGGGACTATACCAAATATCATTGTGCTTAAGTTTCATCAAAATCCTTCAAGTGGTTTCACAGAAGATTTTTAAACTTTTCCTATATAATTCTATGCAAATTTTGGGTCGCCGTGGCGACCAGTTTGATTATTCGACGAGAACGAAAAACTTAATAAAGGCCAACCCAAGGAAGATGATATTTCAGTAGGATGAAATAAGTGGATTCGGAGGAGATCATGTCGTTTGAAATTTACTTAAATTTGACCTAATTTTAGCTATGCGGCCATTTTGGATGACTGGAGGCCCTGAAACACACAAATCTGAGACGGACTTTCCCAAATATCAATGTGCTTAAGTTTCATCAAAATCTTTCAGGCGGTTTCAGAGAAAATGTAATTTTTAACCTTTTCAAATATAACTCTGTGGCGGCCATTTTGATTATTTGACGATAACGACAAACACAAACTTGATAGAAGCTATCCCAAGGAACATGTATATGATATTTCACAAGAATGCAATAAATGGTTTCGGAGAAGATGTCGTTTGAAATTTCCTTAAATTTGACCTAGTTTTAGCCATGGCGGCCATCTTGGATGACTGGTGGCTGCGAAATACTCAAATCTGAGAGGGATTATCCCAAATATCATTGTGATTAAGTTTCATCAAAATCCTTCAAGCGGTTACATAGAAGATGCCATTTTTAACCTTTTCCTATATAAAGAAATATAATAAGATCGGGCAGGTAAAGTAGCATTCAAGGAGGACAGTCAACCACAAAACACAAAAACAAACACGCAAACAGACAAACAAAAAGGCAAAAGTAATAATAAAAGCAAACGACATCACAAACACAAAAGAGTTGACAATAGGGCTATCGCCTTGGAACGGTCAGTGGCAAACTTTGGTCGCCGTGGCGGCCATTTTGATTTTTTGACGATAACGAAAAACACAAACTTGATAGAAGCTAAACCAAGGAACATGTATATGACATTTCACAATAATGCAATAAGTGGTTTCGGAGGAGATGTCGCTTGAAATTTCCTTAAATTTGACCTAGTTTTAGCCATGGCGGCCATCTTGGATGACTGTCGGCCGCGAAAAACATATATCTGAGAGGGGCCCTCCAAAGTAACATTGTGATGAAGTTTTATCAAAATCCTTCTAGCGGTTTCAGAGGAGAAGTCGATTTTATAAAATTGCTAACAGACAGACGGAAAGACGGACGACGGACGAAATAATCGCATAAGCTCGCCTGGCCTTTGTAGAGATAAAAACAAGAGGCCCAAGAGGGCCTGTGGACGCTCTACTGGCTAATATGGCTCTTATAACATCAATGAAGCGAGTGACTATCGTCTTAAAGAGGCAAGATATAGCATTTTTAACTAAATCTATAACTCCACTATTACTGGTCCGATCTGGCTGGTTTTCGAACTTAGCTAGTAGAGATAATAAAAATAAAATAAAATGAAAATAAATAAACAAAAATAAAAAAATAAATCTGGTAAAGTTTGGTAAAGATCAGATTAAAAATGAAGGCCCTATCGCCTTAACGAGGCAAAATATAGCAGATTTATAGAAATCAAGGGCAATAACTCCG
The DNA here is from genome assembly GCA_037043455.1 of Cyrtodaria siliqua. Lineage (NCBI taxonomy): Eukaryota > Metazoa > Mollusca > Bivalvia > Adapedonta > Hiatellidae > Cyrtodaria > Cyrtodaria siliqua. The sequence goes on along the minus strand of JAWPHD010001807.1, from coordinate 188,119 downwards.
CTGTTACTGGTCCGATTTGGCTGGTTTTCGAACTTGTCCGGGCTTTTCTTGACATTAACAATCTGGTACAATTTGGTAAAGATCGGATGAAAAATGAAGGCCCTATTGTCATAACAAGGCAAAATATAGCATTTGAACCTTAAATCATGGGCCATAACTCGGCTGTTACTGGTCCGATTTGGCTGGTTTTCGAACTTATCCGAGCTTTCAGTGACATTAACAATCTGGTAAAGAATGCCCTATCGTCTTAAAGAGACGAAAGTTAACGACGGACGACGGACAACGGACAACTCGGCATCCCATAAGCTCTGCAGACCTTCGGCCAGTAGAGCTAAAAACATATCAATATCACTCATAGTTTTCAATATGTAGTCCGTACAAACTTGTATTTCAAAAATCTATTTTAAGCCGTGACACGCATCTTGAATATCCCGCCAATCTGAAATTTTGCTAGCATCACTTAGACATCAAGAGCAACATTTCTGTAAAGTTCCATGAAAATCCGTCAAGTAGTTTCAGAGTAGTCGCTACAAGTCTTTACTACCTGTATATAACAACTAGTTTAAATCGAATGAGAAAATGTTTGGTCCCGGGGTTAGCGTTTAAGTATTTTGTGTGGGTGCTTTTGATGAGTTTTATAACTAAACAGCTTTCTCAATTTCCCGATTCGTTTATTCGTGATTTTCAGACGCCTCAAAACTTTCAGATTTCAGGAAAATAGAGTGTGTAAATTTCAGAGGAGATTTAGGGTATTTGATCAGCATTTGTTCACTCACTTCAGATCTGAGATTCCTAGACAGATGTTTTACTGTGTTTCCTAGGCAATTTTGTAGTTTTTTTAGGTAGGGTTAAACGTCGTTTAACGTTTGATTTATTGGTTGCTGGAGCCAGAAATGGAATTAGATAACGTATTTAATGGTTCAACAATTTTTATTTCTGAACATTTACAGAGTTGATCATTCATCGCCTATCGGTATCTTGATGACAAATTGATCATATTCATCACCAAAATGTAATCGAAAAAAATTAGCAAATTTAACCAAACAATTTGCCTCGACAAAATCGGATCCCAATTTTATGTATTGTTCCACTTCGTCTAACCAAACTTTTGCTTTAATTTCCAAATCAGTTCCGAGTCCAGAACATCGTTCGCAAATTTCCAGAGCGTCTTCGAAGTTTTGACAAGCTTTTGTTGCTTTCTTAAACCAGGCCGTTTTTACCTCTTGGCAAAACTCCTCGACTTTGGCATTTGAACGAACAACATGTTTGTATATTTCCTGACGAATTTCTGGAGGCAGTGGTGACAAGTCCATGCTTTTGTACTGAAGTTTTTAACATTGTCGTTTTTGAAGCAAGCTGAAGTAATAAAAAATATAAGTGTGATGAATGCTCGGGTATATATGGCGCCACAGAGTTATACTTGCAATGCAACTTTTTCTGACATCTGCGAGTTTGACTCAAAATGGGTGATGCCACAGAAAATGAATACAAGTACATCAACGAGAAAAAGATCCGGAAATTGAATGCATCTGTTACTGTGTATTTAATTTTCGACGATGCAGATTCTGTTCAAAGCCAGTGGGCTAAAACGTTCAGAGAATTGTTTAACAGATGCGCGTTCGATGGGAAGATTATCGATTGGGTGCTAGCTGAAAAAGAGAACTGGAGCAAAGGACCGGATTCGTTTTGCCTAATTTTCGCCTATGTCAGCAAGACTAACCACAGGAAGATAAGCAATATCTATCGTCATTTTGACATGTACGATAGAGGCGAGGGCGCAATAAATGTGATTGATAGGCTATTTGAGTTGCCGAGACAGGAACATATCGCTCTGTTTCTGGCATGTACTGATGAAAACTTGAAGACGACACAGCAGCTGGTAGAAGACTTTTCGAGTGGTTTGATGCTGTCTAATAAGTATTTATTGAACCCAACGTCGCTACTGCATCGTCAGGTTTTCGGAATGTTGGAATTAGATCCCAACCCCGAGATTCCATTTCTCAGGCCGAAATTCCTTATGCATAAAACTGGGTATTACAAGTATCGAGTAAGCGACATACCACAAGTGCCTTCGCTGAAGCATTTCTACCGGTTAACAATTGTGGATTCAATGGAGGATTCGACAAAATGTGACGAGTTGCCATTGCCAAGTGCATTGAAAAAACTTATTTCGAGGCCAAAGTGATTCATGATGCCTTGTAGATAAATGGTATAACATATTTTCTTGTTTTATTGATTCGTGCTTCGATTACAGACGAAGTTAGTTTTGCCTGTTGATTTTGCCTGTTGCAGCAAAGCCGAACAAATAAACCATTGGTTGGTGAAGAAATGCTACAACAGATTTCTTGTTTGAGTTTCTGTTGTTCTGTTGTTCGAAGACAAACATGTTGCTATATTATCAAGCTAGATTAGGAAAAAGACATGACAAGCAAAGCAGCTTTTCTACATACACATTTTATTCCAATTTCATTTAAATATACTTCACAAAATCAAATATACAAAATATACAAATATAAATATACAGCAAAATATACAACACAAGGATCAGCTATGATGTGTGTACGTTTAAGTCCAAAAGTCCAAGTGATGGAAACCGTTTTTGTTTCTTTCTCATTTGTTGAAGTTCACATTCTCAGTGCTGAGTATCAACTGCATCCAACTTTGACAATTCTGATCCTGGAACTCACTCGCATTTCTCACAGAGAATAGGTTTAATAACCTTTTTACTGTTTTCCGACTCATTTGGGCAGGCGTGCCAAGCCCCTTCGACTTCTACTACTGTATAACACTCGCTGCATTCTAGGAAGCCCGGATCACCGCAAATTTCACATTTCCCAGACTTGCACGTTACCTGAAGTAATTTTGTCATTGTACATATCTGAATTTTTAGAAAGCAGTTGATTGTTTGAGAGCGGATTTGAAAATGACAAACCCTTCGCGTTTGGTTTCGCAGAAAAGCGATGAAACATTGTCTGACCAATCAGGTGGCGTTTACTTTGGTACAATCCATTTACAAACGCTTCTGATTTGTCGAAAATGAACTGAACCTGTCCAGTATCCTATGATTGGTTATTATATTTTAAAGGCGTGGTTTTCTTGCACTTTCACGTACTTGTGGAGAAACATGCCCAAAACAGTCATTCTCTTGTTGGCTTTTGATGGTTAAACATCTAATAATGTCGACTGTCTCGATGCTCAAGTTTCGCAGATTTCAAAGATCGGGAATGGTCGAAAAGGCGCAGCATCTTATCGACAACGTGGACAATGTAATAGAATGCGATGGATGCAACGACGGCGTACCTCACTCGTGTCAGAGGAACATTCGAACGAAGCTCATGTTTGACTTGTATGAAGACCGCATAATGGGGGCTTCGAATGACGAGGAAATTGGAGAAGTCATAGAGGTGGCAAAATTCCTACTGGATAACAAAAAGGCCTTAGCCAAAGACGTGGGTGAGTTGACTTTTAGGTTTACCAAGATTCTCACCTATCGGTGACTTGTGTTTGCATCTGAGTTTTTAGACTGCAGCGTTTACAAATTTATGCCATTTAACAAAACTAGGAGAACATACTAACTTCACGACAACATGATTTTCTTGAGAGGTTCAAATGAGCGAGGTTCAAATGAATGATTCTCAACTATCGGTGGCCTGTGTTTGCATCCGATATTCTAGACGGCCGCGTTTACAAATATATACCATTTAACAAAACTAGGAGAAAATACTAACTTAACTTCACGACAACATGATTTTCCCGAGAGGTTCAAAAGAATTGATTCTCAATTATGTCTTTTCACTTTTCAGGGTACGGAGCAACGGCTAGGAGACAGCTAGATTTTGACACCACGGCTTCCAATACGACCATCAACGCGGCCACCACCTCGACAGCTGTTAGATAAGACGAATCTACAGAATCTAGCGACGAGGTTTTGATTCTGCATGCGAGTCCAGCGAAACTGCAGTCTCAGGCTGGGCGGGCTGGGAAAGCGGCTAGTTCGAAAAAAGGAAAGAATCGTGTTACGCCGCACTACAAAACACGGAATAGCAAATCGCAACAAGAAGACCCGTTGCTATCGGTTAAACTTTTGGGGGACAGTTTGCTCAACATTTCCAAATCGGTAACCAGTGCAATTCAACACCACAAACAATTTTTAAGCTCGTTAGAATCTGCGAGAGACACCGTGAAATTGGAATGGGAAGAGAGGGAGCGCCAGTTGAATCAAAAACATCAACTTGCTTTGAAAGCTCGTGAAACTGAACTAAGATCTGAGCTGATGTTGGAGAGACAGGTTTACTATGAGACGGCCAAACAAAGTGCTCGGGATGAACTTATGGAATGCACTATTTGCTTTCAACAGGAAAAGGTGACCGCTCTGCTTCCTTGCGGCCACATGTTTTGCGATGAGTGTGTGAGGAAAATGAGAAATTTAGGGGACAAGTGTGGGTTTTGTCGAACCGCAATCAGAAATGTTACTCGGGCCCGTTTCACAGACTAGACTAACGTTGTTTGAACTATGATTTGATGCCATGTAGTTGTAAATTGTTATTTGTAAACCATATTGTTGTCACTTGTATTTGCTGATGGAATAAAAGTATCACGACCTCAGTTTGTTTCTTTCCTTTTAGCAAACACAAATCAGAGAAACTTGAAAATGACTAACACCATGAACATTTTGTAGATGCTTTATTGCTTATTTAAGGTTGTTGATTCAGAATAGTTCAGTGTGATTGAACCACTACTTCCAGAAATCGTTCAAACTAAGGCCTTCTTAAATAATCTGGTTACCCCAAGTGGTCTACTTGAGCAACCAAATTTTGCTCTGCTCTTGTTAACGGCAAACATCGGCTACACTTAAATCGAGATACTTGAGATGAGGAAAGCAAGCCATAGCATTGTACCAGCAATCTCGCACATGGCAGACACAATCGATGTCCACAGATACACTTGATTGTATAGTGGACGCGCATCCTGCATTTCTTGCATCTTTTAGGCATAGTGTATGGGGAGATAGTGTGAAAACAAAATCACTGGGGTTGAAATACTTTTTTATCTATCTGAACTTACTAGCATTTTCAAGACAATTCATTTCTTGATCTTTGGGGGTGTGAAACCATTTACCTAGATTTGAAAAGTCTCCCAGCTATGTTTCTTCTGCAACCGACTTAAATAATGAACGGACAGCTCACAAATTCAAGTATAAAAGCGCTGTTGCCTTTCATAGCAATCAAAACGATGAATAACCCGAACTCAAGCTGCAACAATAAACGCAAAGCAAGCCCATTGACTTTGTGGGATGCTGCCAATGTTCACAAATTTAAGTCTATGTGGTTCTGGTGGAATTCAATACGGAGAAGGGATTTGAATGAAGCAGATACAACTGCAGTCTCCGGTGTGAATGTTTCTGATATTCAGTTCAGCAAGAAACTCAACTTAGAACCACCAAATGGCAAACTGATGACTACCTTCAGCGTGGGGTTGAGACCCACGAAGCAACAAAAGGTCGTTCTGAATAAAATGCTCAAAGTGAGCAATCACGCTTACAATTGGTGCAACTTTTTGGTACAACACAAACAGTTCAAACCGAAACATTTCGATTTACAAAAAGTTGTCGCCAAAACAAATTCTGAAGACGTTGATATTGAGTTAAGAATGAATGGCGACGGTTGGTTTTTTGATAACAAAATGACCACAATTAAAAATACGTCGTGTAAACATTACTCTACGATGTACAAGGCGACACAATCCAATAAAAAAAGGAAGAAGTAACTATGAAAGACAAAAATGAAGTCAATCCCTGTCAAGGAGCATTTCAGGTTCAAAAACTGTTTTTAAGATTTCTAAACGAGAAAGATACCGAAGATATTAAAGTGCGAAGTCGCTATATTTCAATCATGCCCGCCAACTTCGATAGCAATAGAAAAAACACAAAAGAACGATTTATTAAGCTTTCTAAATCGATCTCCAAGCTACCACCGATTGACCACGACGTAAAAATATCTAGGAGAGCGAACGGAAAGTTTATTTTGCAAATTCCGTGCGATCCAACATACACTAGATGCAAGCCTCCCGAAATTCAGCCTTCGGCTATGTGCGGTATTGATCCTGGTGGCAGGACATTTGCCACAATTTACGATCCGAGCAACGTTTCGGTTTACCAGGTCGGTCTCCAGGAAGATAAAATCGATTTAACGGATAATACCCCGGGCACCATTCGTAAACTGCATAACAAAATCGACAAGACAAACGCGGCCATCAGTCTAGCTAGAACACGTAAAAAAACTCAAGCCTTCGAAGACCAGTGCAGACACTTGAGAAAGATTTATCTCGAACTCAAGACTTTTGTCAAAGACATACACTTGAAACTGGCCTCGCATCTGGTCAAGAATTACTCGTACGTCGTGCTCGGTAAGATAGGTGTTGCCAGCATCGTTCAGAAAGACGGCCCCAATCAACTATCGAAGAGGAGTAAGAGGGACTTGCTTTGCTGGCAGCATTATCAATTTCGAACCTCCCTTGAGCATCGAGTCAAAGAAACGGAGTACAATCTGGTGATTCAAGATGAGAGCTACACGTCAAAAACGTGTGGAAGATGTGGAAAAATCAACAAGAATCTCGGTCGTAGTGAAACATTTATTTGTCAATTTTGCAAATACGAAACCCATAGAGACGTCAACGGCGCTAGAAACATTCTGATGAAAGCACTGAGAGTCGGACCTTGGGTTTAAGAAAAAAAACACAGTTGACACGGCCGATCCATTCGTGATTCGTTCTTTCTATTTTTCCAAATGAAGTGTTGAATAATGATACATTTGTAAGTAGTTTGCTTCGGAATAAATGGGTTACTGTTCTCGACCTTAGCACTCGATGGCTCTGCGATCTAAGAACGACGTTCAATCTCTGTGTTTTCTTAAGAGTCCGTCTATTCCTTCTGGGAATGGACCTGTCCTGCCAGATCTATTCTGCTAATGACTCTATCGTTCGATCTTCGCGTTTGATACATCTGACGACAACTCCAAGATAGTCTAAAAACCTGGCCTCCGACTGTGTCATTTTTTCTGAAAAGACATTAAAAGGCAATTTGTAAGTTACTAGAGAAAATCTCAGTGAAAAATGCAATGCTGTGGACACGTATCGAAGGAGGAATCAACCATTCATCTCAATTGAAAGTTTTGTTTCTTACCGTTGTGGTCAAACATATGGAAGTCCAAGATTTGGCTTCGCTGTTCTTCTGCCATGATATATTTTTCTCTATTTCTGAATCCAATTTGTTCGATTCGATGTCAGATCGTTAATAAGACTCCCCATAGACAAAAGAATGCAGAGGCATACCATTTTTCGCGCCAAAGTCAACGACCAATCAGATTACGAGAAATGTGATTCGGTTGGTACACGCCATTTGGAGCATTCCATTTCTAAAGAGCATTGGATGCTCATTGGTTGGTGGTGTCTCTTGTCGCCTCCCCCGATGGAATGCGACCTTTATAAGCTGCAGTTCCTAGAATTAAACATTAAAATCTAATCACACTGCAATCTATGCTCACAGAGAAAATCAAACAATCGAAATGTCCAGAGAGAGCTACAACCGTTGGCACGCGAGGATACTTCGTAAGAAAGAAGAATTGGAAAGATATGAGAAGGAGGAGGAGAGACAAGACGGAAACGGACTACTTCGAGAATGCGACATATGTATGGAAGAGCAGAATAACTTTCAGAAATGTCTGACTTGTGTACACGCGGTGTGCCACACATGTGCAGGAAAAGTGAAGGGCCAATGCCCATTCTGCAGAAGTTGTTTTCCACACGTGAAAAGGACAATTCCAAGTGGTTTTGTGCGGTATCGGGGGCCGATAGAAACGGACTGGTATTTTTGAGTAACATATCTTGTGAGCGTGTTGTGATAAAACTACCTTGCAGTATTGTGATAAAACATTTTCCTTTTTTTTCATAAATAAAATATCAAAAACACTTTTGCTTTGTCATGTCTTTTCCCCAGAAGTGGCGTGCAAATAGCATGAACAGTTGGTCGGTGAGAACATAGAACATAGAACAAATCACAAAATCTAATCTGAGGTTTCGACATGACTTAATCTTCACGTCTAAAACTCAGAATTCGATTTTGCCTTTTCAACACACACACACAGGCAAACACTCGTCGTTCCAAAATCCGAGATAGGGTTTTGACATGTCTTTAAATTCACGTCAAAAACTTAAATATCTGATTTTGACTTTTCTAGATACACATAATGTTTTAACAACTGTTGGAGAACCGGTTTTGTTGGATGAAATTAGTCAGAGAATGAAGAATGGAAGCAAGAAACATAAACAAGAGCATACTCTATAAAAACCTAAAATCTATCGAAGAGTCAAACATTTTACTTCCAATAAAACAAAAGAATATATCTGCAGTGGTGGGACAGACTTTCCAATTTCCTAAGTAACAGCGCCTTTCCGAGCATAGAAAAAACTACTTAAGTGAAATTTTAATTTTCCTATCAGTGCTTTGGCGAGCTTACACAACTTGCAATCTTGAAGTAGAAATGAAGCAGTCAGAGCAAACGAATTTATGTACGTGTTTCGGCGAATGTGTGAAAGTTTGTGTGAATGGGATCATTGCCTGCCTGCGAGCTTCCTTCCGTGCTTGCTTCTGCTGCTTTCGTGTTTGTATCAGATCAAGCCAGCCTGAGGATTCTAGCCCAACTATCATCGAAGGCAAAAATCGCTCAAAGGCAAGGAATATTGCTTAACAGAAGCAGACTGATTTTTCAAATATTGGTCTCCCCCAAAAAAAGAGAAATAATACCTTATTCGAGTGGTGAAAACAAAGTATATAAAGAAGGACTTTAGACATCATACAAGCTAGTCAAATCATACAAGCTAGTCATGGCAGCAAAACAACCGTATATGTATTCTGTCAATACAAACAAAGTTCCCGTTTGTAAGTTCAATAGTAACTTTGGCCGGACAGTAAAGCCGCCGTCTTGTGATTTCCTGGTCATCTGCCTAGGAAACATGTTTTTGAAAAAGCCCCAACAAATGGACCCTGATTTAAAAAAGGTGTTTGATGTGATATTAAGCATCATCTGGTCTTGGATTGAGAAAGGAGTAGGTTTTTTGCTGAGCGACAGCGATGTTTCGAGGGCCACCGTGAACAGAAAGTTCTTCAAAAGACTAATTGAAGATACCCTAAAGCGTTCAGACTTTACAAACAGAAGAAGGAAGAATTGGTATACCATTTGTAAGGCCATGGCTAAGTACTGTCAAGTTTTGAATGCCCTGACAGAAGACAAAGACGATATGTACTCCTATGTGCAAGATACGAGAATTTTAGTTAGCAATCACAACGTCAATCAGTGGATCCGACAGCAACCGGGTGATTGGAAGGAATTGTTAGATATGTATGCTAGCGGAGATGCAATGAAATAAATTGTTAAACATATTGCTTTGGCCACTATTTCTTGTTTTCCCCAGAGGTTTAAAGAAACAGTTTTAAATGAACTTTTATATCACGGGATTGGACCCACTTGGCGTTTATCAAGATGTTTTATATCTATTTTGTTGGAAAAATAAAAGTCAGACAAATAGTTGCGTTTCCAGTGTCATGCTTTATTGCAACATCAACTTTCCTAATCGTGAAAAAATATAAAATCTGAACAAACAGTTAAAAGTGCTTTGTCGGTCAAGATAGCACGGTGTCTTTTAAACCGATCAAACTGATTCTGTGGAAGTATATCGGATCATTTGGTCTCGATATCATCCTCTCCAGCGGCCACCGTTTGTATAGATCTCGAGCTATTTTGTTTCCCCAGCAGCGAGCAAAAACAGTTTTAAAACCTTAGTCCGCGGGCCAGAAAGTGGAATATTTCATTTATATACTTCTTTTTCACCGATCAGATTCTGGCCTTACCTGTGCACCTCAGTATCATCCTCTCATAGATATAGCTATTTTGGTTTCCCCAGCAGGGAGCAAAACAAGTTTTGAATCAACTATACTATACTATAGCCTCAGCTTGGTTGAACAAACCTATCTTTCGCAGACCAGAAAGTTGAATATTTCATTTATATACTTTTTTTCACCGTACACATTCTGGCCAGACTCTGTATCTCAGTATCATACTCTCATAGATCTGATTTTTTTTCCCCAGCAGCGAGCAAAAAAACGTGTTAAGTGATCTACATTATCTTAGTCCACAAGCCAGAAATTGGAATATTTCATTTACATACTTCTTTTTCACCGTTCAGATTCTGTCCATAAGTCTACATTTTCTGCAGTTTGAAGAAACAACTTCTCCACCACATCAGTTCTCTGTTTCAATTTAGCACTAAATGTGTATGCGGACTGAAGAAACAACTTCTCCGTTAGAAAAGTTGGGTGGTGAACATTTGCGTTTATCAGTTTATGATAGTGAATGTGCAGCGATTTTGTGGCAGAGAAGCATTTTGGTGCTATCTTCATTTACAAGCATAGTTCAATTTCTAACGTTGGTTCGCTTCTACAAAAGTGAAAAGTATCAAAATGAATCGTTGAAACATACTACATTTGTAAAATTAGTTTGCTTCGGATGAAATGGGTTACGAGATCAGAAAGTGAATATTTCATTTAAATAGTTTTTTTACGCTCTGAGTCTTCAATAGTGGGACAGCAGCCTTTCCCATTGTCCCAAGTAGCATGCTTTTCCGAGTGTACAAGCAAATATTCCAGTGAAATTTTTATTTATGTCTTCAGTATTTCAAACTCCCATCCATCAGAGTTAACTGTGTAGTGATATTTTGTGGCAGAGAAGCATTTTAGTGCTAACTTCTCTAAAAAGTGGTGGTTGGAGTAACGTATTTACAAGTACTGTTAAATTTCCAACTTTGGTTAATCAATAAAACTGAAAATGTCGCTGCTACAGGCAGAGTGAAATGTATCACAGTGCAAATCTCTGTTTGTGTTGTTTTTGCCAATGTAGCATGGCTGTCAACTTTTGTTCGAAGTATGGGAATGCGCTTCCATACATGAACATTGTATTTTGGTGCCCATTTGAGGTATGTCTGTTTCTAAAAAAAGGAGATGAGATAACCAAACAGCCATTACAATCATACCTATTTGTTTCTACGAAAAGTGCTAACGGGCTAGAGTGGAAAAGTGAACAAAAATATTGATTTTCAGTGACAATTTTATTCCAACAAATTTCTACAATTAACTTTAAATTCTCCTGCAGATGTCCCGTCTTTACTTCAGATGGGCAGGCCAGTTTCTCGTCCAACGTTGATTCCTGGGTGACACAGGAATGCTTGTCCTACTATTGGGTCACACAATAGTTTCTCGTCCAACGTTGCCTCTTGGGTAACACAAGAGTTGAAAATCCCAAGCACCTATCCAACGAAAAACCTTGGGTAACACAAGATGTGTCCTACTATTGGGTAACACAATAGTTTCTCGTCCAACGTTGCCTCTTGGGTAACACAAGAGTTTAAAATCCCAACTACCTGAAAAGTATTAAAGACAAGTATTAGTATGAAAATTAACAGGCTAGATCGCGATACCAGCTCGCCTCTCGCTTGTCAAAAAGTTTAAGTGAAAGAGACATCATCAAATCCTCGGATAAGAACATCCAAGATATGAGACGTCGTGGGAAACTCATCTTACGTGTATTCATTGCCTGAATACACCGCGCCTACACTCAAATGGACTGAATGTAGACGAGTCTTCTTCTCGAGCCTGAAGAAGTTCACACTATGCACTGCATTGGAGCTGTTGTCTGGTCGCATTCCATGAGGGGGACAAGTTACCCTATAACTCGACAACAGCCAACGAGCCGGGTTACCTCGCCCTAGGAAGCCATTCACGACAGTGTGCACCATAGTATGAAGAGTTTCAACCGATCTTTCACAATTTGTATCAACAGTAGAATAGCAGCGACTTTGCAAAGTCGTTACAGAGACACACGGGATTCTGACATGAACTCTCGAACCACAGTTCAATGAAAAAATAAACTGTTTAGCACAGTTTGCATTCGCAAACAATCAACTTAGTCGAGTTAGAGTCGATCTTTGTCTTAGGATACGGTTGTATCATTGCCACTGGCCCTAAGATTGCACTCACAAGCCCTGTGATGTACAACTATCTCTTTGCTAACGCGGTTACCAAAGGAGCTGATGCCTACACATCGAGACGGAGCACTTGGGCAACATATCCATAAGACTAGATCAACTCTCGAACAGACTCAACTGTTGAAACCGTCCTAGTTTCACAAGTCGATTTTCGCAAATGCACCAACGTAAGGACACGTCGTAAATGTGCGGAGTTACGGTTGCAACTGAGCTCTCACAGCCTTACATCGCCTTTTATACTCATCAATCTACCAATCAGCTCGTTGCAGTGGGTGTGAATCGATAACGCCACCGACCAACAGAAAATCACCCACGTGACTGCTCGGATCAACGGACCAATCAGCGTTAACCTATGAGGGCGAGCCTTTTGCAACATGGCAAAAGTCACGTACGCCATTTAGCTTCCGAGCAGACAAGACGTGTTTTTCTATCGCTCAGTGAAATGTGTACTGGAGTTTTGAGAGTTAAGGTGTTAGTGTGTAAGTGATGTATAGATGCAAAAAAAAAAACTTGCTCACCAAATCAGTAATTTGATTCAATTTAGCACACTGCCTTGTATGACAGTGGTCTAGCAGCTAAATTTTCGCCACAGTACAATGGTGATCAAAAATGGAACCAAATGAATGTTTCAGTGTTGGCTAAAAAATTACACAAATTTGTAGATTTGTACAAATTTGTAGTTAATTTAGGGGCGAACCCTTTGTAACATGGCAAAAAGTCACATACACAATTTGGCTGCCGAGCAGGCAAGACGTGTTTTTCTATCGCTCTCTCAGATGGGCGGTAGAGTTTTGAGGTTTACAGTCAGTGTGTATGTAAGTTTTAGATGCAAAAAATGAAACTTTCTCCACCAAATCAGTTTTTCAATTTAGCACTAATTTTATCTGCAGATTGAAGAAATAACTTCTCCGTTAGAAAAGTGAAACTTGGGCACTACCTTGCATCTCAGTTTTCACAATACAACTGTGTAGGCAAAGAAAGTGTACGTGATCATTTGCTTCCAAAAGTAAAACAGCCATACGGTGTATGTGACTTTTTGCACTACAATACAAAAGAATGGAACCAAATGACAGCTTTAGTTCAAGCTAAGATTTTTGTCTCGAATAGTGAATAATGTGCTTCCATACATTCACAATGAAAAAAAAGGTATATAAATAGACACGAATGACTTTTTCAACTGACAGTACTAACAATACAGTATGTGAACCTAGCTCCCATTCAATTTTTTAACTTTTGTCATTTGCGTCGAAAAGTGAAAAAATGTGCAAATGTGCTTCCATAACTCCCCAATGAAAAAATGATACCAGAAAATGGAAACAAATGACTGTTGCAGCCTGTTAGCCTGTTAAGACAGCAAATGGAACCAAATGACCGCTATAGTTCAAGCTAAGATTTTGTACAAATTTGTACATTAGTTCAGCTGGGGGCGAACCATTTGTAACATGTTAAAAAGTCACATACACTTTTTGGCTGCCGAGCAGACAAGACGTGTTTTTCTATCGCTCTGTCAGATGGAGGACAGTTCAATGGTGATCATTTGCTTCGAAAAGTTAAAAAATCAAGCTTTGTTAGCACTAAAATACAAAAAAATGGAGCCAAATGACTATTTTTGTGTTGGCTAAAAATTTACACAAATTTGTAGATTTGTACAAATTTGTAGTTCATTTGGGGGCGAACCCTTTGTAACATGGTAAAAAGTCACATACACTGTTTGGCTGCCGAGCAGACAAGACTTGTTTTCTATCGCTGTCAGATAGATGGGTGGTAGAGTTTGGAGGTTTACAGATGCAAAAATGAAACTTGCTCCACCAAATCAGTTTTTCAATTTAGCTCTAATTTTGTCTCTAGTTTGAAGAAACAACTTCTCCGTTAGAAAAGTAAAAGAACAAACTTTGTTAGCACTAAAATACAAAAATGGAACCAAATGACCGCTTTAGTTCAAGCTAAGATTTTGTCTCGAATAGTGAGTGAATCGTAGGCTTTCATACGTTCAGAATGAAAAAAAATACTGCATCTTCATAGAAATGACTGTTTCCACTTACAGTGCTAACAAATGCAGATTTTGACAATATGATATATGGACGTAGCCCCAATTCATGTTTTAAACTCAGCGAGTCTCAGTGAAAATTGATATATAAATGGACACAACCCAGTAAACAAAAGACGTTGGCTAGACGTTGTTTAGACGTCGGACCCCGACGTTGGATCAACGTTGGATTGTGGTTGGATTTGAAAGTTTTTTAGACGTCAGACCACGACGTCTAACCAACGTCGGGGTCTGACCATTTTCCAACGTAAATCCAACCATTTCCCAACGTGAATCCAACCATTTACCAACGCGAATCCAACCATTTACCAACGCGAATCCAACCATTTACCAACGCGAATCCAACCATTTACCAACGTGAATCCAACCATTTATCAACGTGAATAAGGCCTCTTTAAATCTAAATTCAGACATGTTCAATATACACCATAATGCATGTGCAGATGTGAAAAGCTCCAAAAACAGACAGAACATATATAGAAAAAAATGTCATGTTAATTAGCGTATTTTTTAAATTGTTCCCCAAACACATCACCACAATCATGTATTAAGATTTACAGTGAACATCTTAATTTAAGTCCTTTCAGCGTGGGTGCATTAAATACTAAAATTGTATGTGATACAAAATAATTTTATTTCCATACTAATCAATTCATAAATATAAAGCAATTGTAAAAAGTATAAAATAGTGGGTGGTAATGCATCTTTATAAGCCAACAATGTATGTTTCAAAATTTAGAAGTCTGCTCAAAACAGAAGTTTCTTTAAAGGAAAATAATCATATGTTAGAATATGTATGAGCCGTGCTCCATGACATAACCAGTGTAGACCCAACCAACCTGCGCATAACGTGCAGTCTGATCAGTCTACACTGTTCGGTATTCAGTCTGTCATAGTATTGAGAATCTTTTATCGAATAGTATAGACTCTGATCAGTCTGCGCCTTACGAGTCTACACTGGTTGCCATGTCATTAAGCCAGATTTTCCTGGAGCACGGCTTATATCTTTTTATAGTATTTGTTTTAAAGGCTCCGGCCATAACTTGATAAGGTTCCCAAACGTATTTTTTCATATACATATACAATTACTCGGGGATTAATAATGACTAAAACAGTTTTGCTGACACCTCTACTGACATACAGAAAGTTAAAGTGCATACTGCAGTCACAATGTATAATACTCCATTTGTATTTTTTTAACAGCCTCTAAGTAATTCGTTTGTTTAAAATTAAAATCAATAATCAAGTACTTTATTTCCTTAATTACACTGCCTATATAAATTTACTGAATCAAGGCGTCAGTGAAGATGTTTATACTCATTATTTATCCCCGAGTAATTGTATATGTGCATACAAATACGTAAAAATACTATTTTGAGAACCTTAGGGTGGCTTTAACAATTTAAAATATACAAATATAAAAGTATGAACCAACTTAGCAAAGATATAAATGTACAGTAGGGCTATAACAATACGCCGGTCTTACAATTCAATACGTACTGCAATACTTGGTCCACAATTCAATACGTACTGCAATACTGGGTCCACAATTCAATACGGATTGCAATATGTATTGTAAACTATTGTTTAACTACCTGAACATACACCGTATCAATATTATAAAATATACATAAATACAATGTTTTGCTATTTATATTCAACCAGAATAACAGTATATAGTAGTCTGTACTGTAACTTTGCAGTATACTTCATAGGGCTGTAACAATATGTTTGTCTCACAATTCAATATGCATTGAAATAATTATCCACAATTCAATATGCATTGAAATAATTATCCACAATTCATAATGCATTAAAATAAATATCCACAGTTCAATATGAATTGAAATTATTATCCACAATTCAATCTGCATTGAAATAATTATCCACAGTTTAATATGCATTGAATTATCCACAATTCAATATGCATTGAAATAATTATCCACAATTCAATATGCATTAAAATTATCCACAATTCAATATGCATTGAAATAATTATCCACAATTCAATATGCATTGAAATTATTCACAATTCATAATGCATTGAAATAATTATCCACAGTTCAATATGCATTGAAATTATTATCCACAATTCAATCTGCATTGAAATAATTATCCACAATTCAATATGCATTGAAATAATTATCCACAATTCAATATGCATTGAAATAATTATCCACAATTCAATATATCCACAATTCAATATGCATTGAAATAATTATCCACAATTCAATATGTATTGTAATGTGCAATATACCTGAGAAACCAGTCCGGCTGAACATTTTAATATAAATTTTAAAAATATATATAGATAACTACTTTGTAAATAACTATTAGATATTTAATTTTGTTTAATAATTGCTAGTTAAACAAATTACTGCGATTAAAGTTTCTTCTGTTTTTCCAGAAAATTCAGACACGTGCAATATGTATTGAATTGTTACAGCCCTAATGTACAACATGGTTAATTCATAGTAAATGGAAGATCTGTTTACACAATCTTTTATTATATATACCTATAAATTTCTGCCGAAAATAAGGCTGTTATTTCAGATTTAAATACGACTTGACGGATTGAAACTCCATATCCCACACAGAGGTGATACGGAGTGCACAAGCACATGTAGTATATTCCTCCACCACTGATAAAAGTTTACTACGATGGACTACTTTGTTGTTCTTTTTCATTAAACTTGAACGTTAAATATTTGAAGTTTGTATATATGTTAATTTCCACCTTAAAGGAAATGAACAGGTATATAATAAAAGGAAAACTTTTTTATTCGAGTGTTATCGTGGTCGGTATCGCTTCACATGCCTTGTATAAAGTTGACATCTGAAGGTCCCGCGAGATATCAACTTGACACAAGACACTCGAAGCGATACCGACCATGATACGACTTGACTAACATAATATTCCCTATGTATTTAAAAGTACATGTAACATTAATAAATCTGATGTTGAACAAATTGCAAATACAGTCAGAATATAAAGATAAACTTAAAGCTGAAATGATTAATATTGAACACAATAACGCACTTGTAACTAAAGTGAAGAAATCATGTAATGTAAACAAGATATATATACTCAATAGAAACAAATACATCATAGAACCGAAATCTAAATAAAAATGGGAAAATGTATTGCAGGTTAACCAGAATATTGAGCGAAAAATTCTCTTTAAATTATTTCATCAATTGACACATATGATCATTCAGAAGTTTCAGGTAGAAATTTTTAATTCGCATACTTGTAAAAATAGTCCAGTCAAATACTGCAATAACACGGATTGTCCAATTGTATTAATAAAAACTCTATTTGTTTCTGCCGGCTCCTTCCCGTCTATCTGGTGCATATTTTAAACATGATGATATGGCATTTACTATTTCGTGCTCTGTCGTCCCTGAAGTTGTCTTCATTGCACTGGCTAAACGAAAGATTAAAATTGACGTTGGTGATATGGAAATAAATTATAAAAAAATTATGTATACATTATACGGTGAACAGACGAATCAAATTCTGGCATAACATGTTAGTTTGGTTTGATAACATGTAGCTTTGTTAAAACAAAGTTTCTACCTTATTGCTTTATGCATACATTAGAAACAATACCAGGTCTTTGTAAAACATTAATGAACAGAAATTTGACCATTAAATGCAATACTTGTGCCAAATAATTTTAAAATATATCGAGCGGTAGATGTCAGTGTCGTCAGGAGTCAAATATTAATACTAAACTATGAACTTTTGTTCTTTATCTATATACTTTGACTCACTAAAATTTAAGAATTGTGGCAAATGACTATTTAGAAAAATTGTAAATTAAACACCGAATAAGGACACAATTACTATAGGCGCTCCCTTTGGCCGAGAACATCAGACACAATCAAAACCTACCTTGAACAAGTCTGTAAACAGCAGAGGATTTGAAGGAAAGTTTTTGTTTCCCACCCTTCATGTTAAACTTCGACATAAGGTCATTGCTCATCAACCTGTGAAAATACAGAAGAAATAAAGGTCTTTCACAAGATGTATTATTTTCCCAATTTATACTGCAACACGCTATCACTAGCATTAAACGTAAAACTTTTGTTTATTATAGAGTCACCCCTATTGAAGGGTCAGCCAGTTTCATCTAGTCTTGAACATCACTATTACTCCCCGATTCCTATTCTTAAGGGTGCCCTCTGGTGAATATCAGAACAGATAGAATTTTTTATTTCCCTGTTTTTTATGAAGACTAACATATTACTAGTTAGTTTCTGGAAAAATAATGATGGGTCGGTGATTTAACTTTTTCGCAAAATTAATCTTTAGTAATACACTCTCACAGTGCGGTTTTAAATTCTGAATCAGCTGCAAATTGTGTATGGCAACCTACATGTGTGTAGTGTGGTTTGCAGAACAGATATCGATTTTCCGTCTTTTTTAATGTAATAGATCATACTTTAGGACGAAAAATTAAGGGTTGGGGTATTTTTATCACCATCTGAAAAATTAGTACATCCCTTGTCATTACCCCACCCAGTTTACTATAAATTGCATTTTTAAATTTGTGATCCATAAATTTTTCATGATAAAGGAACAGATAACTTTTTGAGATATTTTGTCTACAATATATACAAGACCTGAGTATCAGAATGAAAAAATAAAAATTGGGGGTCGGTGTGCATATAAGAAAGATATTCAATAAAAACTGAGAAAAAAATGTGCTTTTTTAGATTTCGACGAGCTCTGACATATAACGGCATAGGTCTGTAACAAATAATAGGAAAATACTTTTTATTCCTGTCTATGTATATGCTAACACATGTCTTTGTAATAAAGTTTAAATTAAGTGAATATCTTAAATGGTTTTTGAGAAATACCATCTTTTGTACCCCTACCCCCCATTTTGGCTTATGTTAAAAATTGTCAATTTTGGGCACAACATGTGAGGTCAAAAAAAAAATCTAATTTATTTTTATTTTTTTGGCACTAAAATATCCCTATTGGGCATAAGTTTGTTACTGTATAATTATTTTTTCCAGTTTTATTATAATTTTTGAAATATAACAAATGTAAATTTCCGGAAGTGCAAAAATCCAAAACCTCAGCAGAGGGCACCCTTAATGCAGGCAACAGGCAGGTAGGCAATTGGTAGCCTTATTTAACTAGCTGGCGGCTCACCAATCACATCAGGTAAATGATAAAGTCAAGGGATCAGGCACTGGTATTCATGTAATGTGAAATAATATTAAATGGAACAAGTTTCTGGTATTTCAATATAAATTTGTAAACTTTAACTTGTTATTATGAAACACACGGCTCAATTAATAGTGAATTCAATTAATTCATAAACGGATAACAAAAGCAGTTAACGTTATATTTTTCTAACGTTACTGCCAGGATAAAACAGTCCTGATAGATTATGGTTCTGACGTTACATCACTTGTATGTGATGGCATTCTTATTGGCAAGTGTTATTCGCCATCAAATCAAATTAAAAGTCTCAATTTTTCTTTTACCACAGGGAGGTACTTCTTAATTAAATGGTGTAATACATACTTCTCCATGATTTTCTTCACATTGTCTTTGACATTTACACCACCAGTCAATGACAGCATCTGCACCTTTAAAATGACAAGGGAGATATGAATATATTATCTTATATACAAGACTTAGGCTAGAAATATCAACGATGATTTTTACAAAGTAAATTTCAGTCATTGCTTAAGTCACAGGTCCGAACGTGATTGGTGAAAAATTTAGCTATTCCAGTCAGATGTCCTGTGAGCTTCCATGGGTTCAAATTCCATGTTATTTCCTTATTAAAAGTGAAAACGATGAAAATACTTTTGGATATCTTACTGAAGATATTTAATATAGATCTACATCACACACAATGTACATGGAGGATGAGCCTGCCATGTTCATGCCTGTTAGACGTCATATAACCTTTCATGTGTTGGTGTGCATTAAAACCCAATTAAATTCAATTAATATGCGAGTTATGTATTAATAGAATCTAACATTCATTCTCATTCATCATTGAATTTATTAAACTCGTGCTCGGCAAGAGCCTTGCATTATATCATTTTGCCAACTCGTTTAATAAATTCAATAATGAGTACTCATTAAGATCCTCTATTTATCGCCTGACTTACGGTGTGGGAGTGGAACAACACCATTCTATATTTTCGATATACCACTAGTTATATAAGTATGCAAACTAGTATGCGCTGTCGATAATGACTATGATCGGTAGATTCGGTTTTGTAGTAGTGTATTTTTGCCGTTATTGGCGGGTTAGTTTCTTTAATACCATGATCTCTGTAATTATGTCACTATCTTTCTGTCGCACACTCTACTACAGCGTGCGAACACTGTAACGCTCTACTACAGAGTTCGCACACTTACAGGGAACGAAATGGGCGCTCGCCCGCTCGCAAATGCGAGTTGGACGAGGTACGAGCGAGTACACAAACAGGTGCACTAGTCCGTATTTGCGAGTGCTGTAATCTGCTGTAGTCTACCCAACATCGTCAAATACACACCTTGCATACATACAACAAAAGGACAAAAGCGTCTGAAAATCCATTTCGTTCACTGAGATGTTTAAAAGGTGACAGAAAATTATATTTGAGAGACACGGCTCTCGTACTTGACCAGAAAACAGTCTAGGAAGTGATTACTTGTGATTGGCAGGAAACGCTGGCTGTGAACCAATCGCTACCGTCTTATAAATGACGGAAAATCAAAATGGCGGCGCCCATTTGTTTTCATAGGTATGTGTGCGGTCAAAGGCTTAGCATGTAAGAGATTTTTCCTTTCTCGTGTCTAAATGAAAAATAAAAGACAATGTAGGACGATTTTGAACCTTACTGAGGTTACCTCTGCGTGTTTTAGTATGTTTTATCAGAGAAAATAGTCGATGTACACCGGTGGTCGCGAGTGACAAAGTAACGCGACACTTGTTTCTGAATGTCACACATTTTCGTCAGTCACTTCCTAGACTGTTTTCTAGTCAAGTAGATAATATACACGAATGGTGAATTGTATAATAAAATGGCTTTATATATGTTAGAATGATTTTTGTTCTGATTTTATGGATATTTATTATACGGACCGTAAAAACCAGTACTACCTCGCATCCCATTTTGATCCCTGACACTATAGCTATAGCGTTCGCACACTGTAGCTAGAGCGTGCGAACGCTTTAAATTATTGTTTCTGCATGTCTGCATGTCACCTGATGGGCTTCGTACAAACAACTAACAAATAACCTGATTTTAAATTATGCGATCAATACACTCTTTAAAAATAATTTCTCAACTGGTCCTGTGAATCGTTAAAAATATATTTTTATTGGAAATATTTATAAATTTAAAAAGGTGAAAGGCTGAGCTTGTTAAATTATGGTCAGCAATAATTTTTAAAATTCCTCAAAAAAAGTTTTAGAGGGCTGGCGTGGCGCAGTCGGTGGCGCGGCGGATTTGTAACCGGAGGCCCCGGGTTCAATCCTCCGTGCTGCCACTGCATTCCGTCGGTGTGTTCTTGGGCAAGACACTTTTCTTAGCCTCGTCCGTTGGATGGGGACGTAAACCGGGCGGTCCCGTGTATCGGTCTATGATCCGAGCACGTTGAAGAACCATAGGAATCTATTCGATAATAAGAGTAGGGCAGGTTCCCGGATTCCTATGTATCCTTCCCCTCTCTCTGGGGCGGCTCTAAATAACCTATACTGTGTTGATGAGTCGTTAAACAACATTCAATTCAATTCAAATAAAGTTTTCATTGCAGAAGCATGCGTATGTCTAAATAATTTGGACTAACACCATGTGCACAATTTCATGCAGACTTTCAATGATAACATGCAGCTATATAAGGCTCTTTTCCAAATCAGGGGAAGGGGCCCAGGCCCCCAAATTTGATGGAAACGAGCACGGAAAGTAGCAAAAGGGGAAGGAAAGACCTGGTGTAATGTCCAGTACAGGGGAAAGCAATACAGGGGAAAGCTGAATGATTTTAACGAAATTTTGGGAGGGGAAGACGCCCTATAAAGTCCCCTAGTAAAGAAGAGAAAAAAGCTCCGATTTATTCCGAATCCGAATCCGACTGAGGCCGAGTCATGAAACATGCGTATAAAATGTGTAAATAAATCAACCAATACAGAGCAGAACGAAATATGCATCGAAATAAATACATACCTGCAATTAAAAATCCTGCACAAATTATCGTTGTTCGTTGTGTGAATGAACACTTTGTTTGTTTCTTTTCAGCTTTCTTGTTTCCGCCACTTTCAAATATGCAGAGCTAGACTGCGCGTTTTCGAATAATAATTAAAAAGTTTAAAACGGAATATTGCAAGTGTTTAAATAAAACACTGAAGAAATAAATGTAATAAATCTTACTGGTTGAAGCAATTATTGTTTTGTTGCAATTTTCTAAGCGAAACTCACATACAATGTTCAAATATATTATGCGCATATGCGCGAAGTGAACGCGTCATATTATTTTCCGCCAGAAATTAACGACACCTAGCGGATCCGAGAGTGAGCGGCAAAGGGGAGTAATAAAGTTTGGAAACAATTTTGATAGACAAACTCAGTTCGTAACTCTGTTCGTCAATGGAATGTAGAAAACATCATGTGAAAAAAGGTTTTCACGACTACATTTGTGTTGTCATATGTGCGACCGAGATCCAACGTCGTTACAACGTCGTATCATGACGTTGTCCTGACGTGTGATTTCTAACGTCGGATTTTGGTCGCCGACGTCGCGACCAATATCCAACGTTGATCCAACGTCGGGTTTTTACTGGGAAATGACTTTTCAACTGACCGTGCTAACAATACAGTATGTGAACCTAGCTCCCATTCAATTTTTAAACTTTTGTGTCATTTGCGTCGAAAAGTGAAAAAATGTGCAAGTGTGCTGCCATAACTCCCCAATGAAAGAATGATATCAGAAAATGGAAACAAATGACTGTTGCAGCCTGTTAGCCTGTTAAGACCGTGAATTAAAACCTCAGTGGAAGTTGAAAAATCGCCAAAGAGTTTACCCCAAAAGCACTGAACACTCTGATAACTGCAACATTGTGAAGATGAAACTCCACAGAAGTTAATGTGTAGCGATTTTGAGGCAGAGAAGCATTTTAGAGCTATCTTGTGAAAAGTGACAGAAAGCGAAGACAAAACAAGAATTGAACTGAACATGTCTCTGCTACAGGCAGTGAAGCTGGAGTAAATTGTATCACAATACAAATCTGTTTGTGCCTTTGAGCCTGTTGATATAGTGTTCTGCTTGTGCTGCCATACATGAAAAATGATCTACCAACGTGTTGCGATGTATTTTGGTGCTATTTGGGGTATGTCTGTTTCAAACAAAAAGGAGAGGAGTAGATGGACAGCCATTGTAAACGTAACTAGTTTTCTACACAAATCAGTAATTTCGTGCTAACAGGCTATTTGCGTCGATATTTAAAAAGGTGGATACCCACAGGAATTTAGAAGATACAGATTTTCAACTTACACTGAAACAGCGATTTTGTTTGACAAAACTGACTTGTACTGTCAATTGAGCTAATACAAATGTGTTTGGAGAGCCGTTTTCTGTTGTGTTTCTTGTGTTTTGGTAGTATGGACCACGATTCTGCCAGCAGCAAAATCAACTTTTCAAAATGAGCTAAACGGAATAACGTCCATGAACGTAGACATGAAACAGCACCAAGCACCCGATATCTGCCTACAGCGCTTTTAGACAGAAGCGATATTTTTACGTAACTCACTCGTAAGTTGTACTAACTCGGAGTGGGCGCTGCTATTGATAAAAAGACGGAGCTTCTCTCCAGTATGGGTACACAAGTTTGCATTTGTTGATGCTTGCATGGCCGGTTGCTATCTCATTGTTAAACTGAGTTCATCCTCGCCTGTAGGATAACATGTGCATTCAATCTGAGCCAGGGGCATTGGACTCTTAAACTGGTTTTATTGTGAAAATCATGAAATGTTCGTGTTTTGTGAGTGTCTCTCATTTTTCACATTGAGATTTAGAAGTTGATCCACGCTTTTTGTTTAAATGAACTTGCGTTTTGAGTATTGTATATTTACTCCATTGCAAATAGTTGCCATTTTAAAGATAGTTGTTTAAGTTAAACGCCTTTCTACAAGCATATAAACGGGGAATGTTTTACAACAATTCATATTGTTATACGTCAGTTTTGATCCAAAATGTCTGTTTCTGTATATCTACAGATGTTGCAGTACGGCAAAATAGACTTACCTATATCGTTCGTAATTACCCTGTGTCTTCATAACATGGGCCTTGGCAGGAACAGGGTTCATTTACTGTAAAAACACAAGATTTGAGCATTGATAGTTCATGTTTTCCTGTATAGCAATAGGCTATGAACGTTTCAACTTAAACTCACATTCTATCAGTGGTCTGTGTGTTTGTGTTTGACTGAGCAAAATTAAATACTGTCATGCATTCTTTTCTATACAGAGAAGCAAGAATAAAACGTATATACACATTTGGTGTTCTATAATGACTTCATTAACTACGGCAGATCGCTGTTTTAAGTATTCATAACATTGTCGCAACACGTGGAGAAAGCGAGGCATTTTCGCCATCAGAAATCGGGGCGTTTACCACGCTACGGTTGAAGCACTTATTTCTTTCATCTCAGAAACCATTCCAGTACACATTTTATATCAAAAGATGAACGAACACGGCTTATTTGTGGCAAAACTTACGTAAAATGCTGCTCGATGACAATGCATTTTCTCACACTCTGAAACATGGTAAATGGCGGAATCTTACTCTATGGGCGAAACACGTAAAACACAAATGCCGTATATTATAAGAACTATCTATATCCTAATATTACATGCATTCGCACTCTGCACTACATGCAAGCTTTAGCTGTTAAAAACGGAAATCCTAAGACTTGTCAGTTTAGCTGCTATGACGAGATTAGATGGGGAAGACATATTCGTGTTCAAAAATAACGTGGCAGAGTGAAAATTCGTCATAATACGGCCAGGACTGTTTCTCTCAAAACAGTAAAAAAAACACCATTTCAACATGATTGGGACTGTTTTTTAGGGCTATATATTTGCAGTGTAAATCGTGTGGATACCAAACCATTCATGTTCATTTGCACGACGGGTTTTGAACAAAGATATTTAAAACGAGAAATTTCAAAATGGCCTCACTAAAGCTGTTTGGCGGTCCAACATTAATCGAGACATTTACCTTATTACGGTTGAAGTACTGGCCTGTTATATATTTCTTTCAACACAGATACCACTCCAGTAAAGAAATGATATCAACAGTTGAACGAACACGGCTTATTTGTGACAAAACTTACGTAAGATGTTGCTCGATGACAATGCATTTTCTCACACTCTGAAACATGGTAAATGGCGGAATCTTACTCAAGGGGCGAAACACGCGAAACATAAATGCTGTATATTTATATAAGAACTATCTATATCCTAATATTACATGCATTCGCACTCGGCACTACATTCAAGGAAATCCTAAGACATGTCAGTTTAGCTGCTATGAAGAGATTAGATGGGGAAAACATATTCATGTTCAAAAATAACGTGGCAGAGTGAAAATCCGTCATAATACGGCCAGGACTGTTTCTCTCAAAACAGTAAAAAAAACACACACAATTTCAACATGATGGGGACTGTTTTTTCGTGGCTATATATTTGCAATACTAGTTTTGTGTTTGCAGTGTATATCTTGTGGATACCAAACCATTCATGTTCATTTGCACGGCGGGTTTTGAACAAAGATATTTAAAACGAGAAATTTCAAAATGGCCTATCACTAAAGCTGTTTGGCGGTCCAACATTAATCGAGACATTTGCCTTATTACGGTTGAAGTACTTGCCTGTTATATATTTCTTTCAACACAGACAACACGCCAGTACACTTTATATATCAACAGATGAACAAACACGGCTTATTTGTGATAAAACTTACGTAAGATGTTGCTCGATGACAATGCATTTTCTCACACTCTGAAACATGGTAAATGGCGGAATCTTACTCAAGGGGCGAAACACGCAAAACATAAATGCTGTATATTATAAGAACTATCTATATCCTAATATTACATGCATTCGCACTCTGCACTACATTCAAATTTCAACAAAATGGGGACTGGTTTTTTCGTGGCTATATATTTGCAATAATAGTTTTGTGTTTGCAGTGTATATCTTGTGGATACCAAACCATTCATGTTCATTTGCACGGCGGGTTTTGAACAAAGATATTTTAAACGAGAAAGTTCAAAATGGCCACTGATTCTGAAGTGTTTGGCGGTCC
The DNA here is from genome assembly GCA_037043455.1 of Cyrtodaria siliqua. NCBI lineage: Eukaryota > Metazoa > Mollusca > Bivalvia > Adapedonta > Hiatellidae > Cyrtodaria > Cyrtodaria siliqua. The sequence continues at coordinate 161,651 of JAWPHD010001807.1, read as the reverse complement.
AACATTAATCGAGACGTTTACCTTATTACGGTTGAAGTACTGGCCTGTTACATAATTCTTTCATCGCAGACACCACTCCAGTAAACACATGATATCAAAATATGAATGAACACGGCTTATTTGTGACAAAACTTACGTAAAATGTTGCTCGATGACAATGCATTTTCTCACAATCTGAAGCATGGTAAATGGCGGAATCTTGCTCAGGGGACGCAACATACAGAATATGCAACTTATACGCCATATGTTACTATAGGAACTATATCCTTGCATTCAATGATGGGAAGCATAGAAACGCTGATTTAAATGGCTTGTTGGTGATTGTTTAGTATTGTTGACAAGTGTGAAATAGAAAAACTAAACCATACGCATGAATCAGCGACAGTTTGGTATTGAATCCTGCTTCTCGTTTGTCAGTTTGCGTGTTTGTTTTTTGTGTTTTGTGGTTGAATGCTACTTACCCTGTCCGATTTTTATATCTTTCTTTCTTTTTTTGTATTTACTACAGTGGCCTTGTTGGAAGATCGCTGTTTTTTCAAGTTTTCATGGTATGAACGACGGGTTTGGTAGAAACATATTTAAAATTAGCACGCTTTCCAACGTGGTCTATGAAGAATGTTCAAAGATAACACTTCAGTAGAACCACTGTTGTTGAAAAGGTTACAGTACATACAAATACCAGGGAGTACGTTATAGGGAGGAGAAACGGGTTCATAAACGCTCTAGTTTATCGATTTATGTTGTCGCGCTAGAACGCCGCCATTTACTATTTTATCGATACAGGTAAATCGATCGTAAGCGCGTTACATTTGAAAAGTTAAAATTTCAGCCAACATCTCAAACTAGGCAGTTTTTACAGCCCCTTTTTACGGCTTTCTGTTATAATCAACATCACGAAATTACATTCTTGACAAAGATAAATATGTCTACTATTCACTTTTTGTTATTATTAATGCCTAATATAACCCATACTTCGTATCTCGTTTGCAATAGCTCCACACCATTTTTAATTCTATAAAATTAAAAATTTAGCTGATATCTCAAAAGGTACATTTTCATCACCTCTTTATAGGCTTTGTCTTATAATCACCACCATGAAATTACCTTCTTGACAAAGATAAATATGTTTACTATTCACTTTTTGTTATTATTAATGCCTAAATAACCCGTAGTCTCGTATCTCGTTTGCAATAGCTATACACTGTCACCATTTTTTATTTGGCGCAGAGTGGCGCCATCTTTGTTACACGGAACCGTCTGGTAAAATGTGCTTTCAAACATGCAAACAAATACACGCTCTGTATCAGAGGACACAATGTGAATAAATAATACTTATGTTTACATTTAGCACCTTTATTGAGTTTGTAAGTGTAATAATTTATAAGAATTTGCTGTTTTTCACACACTCGCGAAACAACCGGAAGTAGTCATTTTCACGGAGTAGTGAAACACATGCGCGACAACATAAATCGGCAAAACGAGCCCGTTTCTCCTCCCTATAACGTACTCCCTGCAAATACGGAAGACAACGTGGACTCGCCGTCTTTTCAACAATGTGTCTGTTTACTCTGTTTACACGGACATTCTGTCAAAAGTAATTGCAGAATTTCTACCAAAATACATGATTCGCTAGACCGACATAACATAAGTACAATATCCTACCTGAAATCCTTCAGCATTTCCATTTTATATACATATACATATTCCACAAAACAACAGAGAGATAGCACTTAAACGTCCAACCGCTATTGTAACTCAAGTTGTTTACTGCCAATTCTGGTCGACAACGTCATAAAATAACAAAAATACGTCATAGTTGGGCAGCACGTCACGCAACGTTTTCGTATGGGAGTACTAAGATTCCTATTGGAAAAGCAACGTTCCCAGAAAATCCCGTGGATTTTTTAACGGTTTCAATTAGATTTAACCGTTTGTTCACTTGATTGTCGTGAGTTTATACTGTATATTTTGTTTGGCTACACAAACGTTGCACGGTTCTGCAAATATGGGATATTAGTGATTAGAAGTTGGCCATTGGAAATTGGTATTTCACTATCATAGCATTCTGATGGGTGGAAAAATCCCAATCTGAAGCGAGTTTTTGGCGTGAAATTCAAATCATGCCTAAACCTCATTCAGTTTGGAGTGACACTATATTTTCATTGTAAGGCCAACTTGTAACTGCAACTTTGATCTATACTTTTACTGTGTGTTGTATTGTATGGGTATTTTTACTGCGTGAGAAAAAATCACGTCTAAAACCTCAGTATTCAATAGTAAAGACAAAACTACGGTAAACATTACACTCTTTTATTTACATGATTACATTTATATGCTGTTACAATCATACAGTTCATTTATAACAACCATAATCTACTAAATGTTCAAGCCCGCCAGCCACGGCAAATTGACCAAGTGTTTTAAGTCCAGTCTGATTTTGACGTCTGGTTCCAAGCACGTTAACACGAAGTGTATCGCCTCTTCGGAAATGTGTCGGTCGAAAGTTAAGCGGTCGACAGCTCCGTTAGTATATAGCTCCCAAGGAACCTCCGTGGCGTGGAGAATCGAGTAAGTCAGTATTCCGATTGTCCACACAATAGTCCGAGTTGGATAGAATCTGTCATCTTTTAGGGCTTCCGGGGAATAATGTGCCTTCGTTCCAGCGTTGGCCATTTTAGTGAATTGTTCTTTAACATGGGCACACCGACTGACATCGCACAACTGAATCTCATTTGTCCCGGGATCGAGTAGCACGTTTTCGAGTTTTAAGTCAATGTGTACTATTCCAATATTCTGCATGTCAATTGCAGCCCGAACAATTTGAGCTACTATGTCCTTGTAGCATGATTCGTCCAAATGCCTGTTGACCCAAACGTATTCGTACAAGTCAACCGGGACGTACTCCAAAATCATGACATATGTCCCTGTTTGCAAATCTGCTTCACACTCTATCATTTTGTTTACTCGCGTTAGCCCAGAGCATTTGATCCATATGTTATGTAAGATTTCACGAGGAAAATCTCGTTTGCTTGTGTTCCACGCCGCACGCTTTACAGCCACCAATTTTGCGTCAGATTTTCTGGCTGCCAGGAAAACTTCCCCCTCGCCTCCTGCTCCCAGTTGCCTAACCGGGTCGTACTTTTTTAAAATCGTCAACTTTTTAAAGACATGATGTGGATGACAGCAGCAAGAAGAGACCATGTGTATTGACCGAAGTCACAGACTAAATTGTCAAAAAACGCGAGGGTTGGGCCTTATATACCATAGCACAACCAATCAAAATCGTTTAATTGTTTAAGTTCAATATAAGGCTCGAAGCAAAGATACTATTAACCAATGGAATCACTCGCATAACACTTCCTCGAAACCCCGAGGCGAACCAATTGTAACATGGCGAAAAGTCACATTCACTGTTTGGCATCGGAGCAGACAACATGCGTTTTGTTACACAGGCGTGCATTGTTAAAGCCTCGAACCGCTAGTAATCCAGACATCACAAGGCGCCTTCCAAATTGAGCGTTTTGAATTCAGAACCCAGTTGGCTTTAATTTCAGCGCAGAACTTACTTTTAACATTGACTGTTCTCTGCAATACAAAATTACAGACATTATGTGTAGCGGGAATGGCTGTCGCTGTACTCCCAAATTCCCAATTTAAGAATTCGTCGCTCCCAATCAAAGTGAGAACGTCATCTTCCAAGTCAATGTGTTGAGGCCTTGTTAACATAAATGTATTTCCAGTTTTTTTGGTAGTCGTCTGCACATCGCATTCCTGGTTAAAAAACGTAGTCAGTTTCGTTAACAGTAAATTTGGTATTCATCAATGGTTTGTGTGTGATTCTTGATTACCGTTGTAACTAGACTATACACACGAATCAATGACAGTTTGGTATTAACTGAAATTAAATAATGGACTGACAGCTCACAAATGCGGGAATATAGGCGCGGTTGCCTTTCATAGCAATCAAGGCGATTGCTTATCAGTGATTAAAGAGAAGATGGAGGTACTCCCGTTGCCATTTGAACTAAAACTAAGATGGTATATATACTGGAAACATTTCGTTCCGCTGGTCACGATCAATTCGAAATTGAAAGATGAACTTCAACTGAAATGGCTCGAAGTTCGTCTCTAAAGAGTTAGACGAGACATGTGTGGAGATGATTCAGCAGGGGTTTAATACTCTAGAAGACGTGTTAATGACAATCGGAGAAATCAACTTGAAGAACGAGAGAGCTCGACGTAGATTTTACATTAAAGCAGTTACTTACATGGGCCAGTTTGAGACAAAAATCACTGCCACAAGACGGTGGATGTTTAGTTTTGCGGGATTCAATTTGGATGATGTTGAAAGAATGAAAATAAACCTGGGAGACAATTTTGTGATATTTTCATTGGTAACTGATCGTCACCCTCTCCTGCATTTATTACTCAGTAGTAGTGTATATTTATTAGGGTTATTAGCACACTATTAGTACTAATAAAAGATGCCCTTAGCCCCTAAGGGCTGCTGTTAGGATACTGGTAGCGCAACAAAAGGGCTATATGTATGAACTTTAACAAGGGACACAACTGCGAATAAAGCGGTTTGCTTCGTCTACAATCTGTTTCGTCTAATTTATTTTTAGAACAGTACGAGTTGCTTTTGTTTTTGTTTTTCATTTAGAGACTATTAATAGGTCTTGATGACTGAGATAAAACAATTTTACCCTAACGTACGAGCATAAATCATGATAAAAAAAATTAAACGTACGAGCATAAATCTTCATAATATTAAAATTAAAAACGCCTACAACCCCCCCCCCAACCCCTCACCCACACACACCCACACCACACCACCCACACACACATATTGTAACCCTTAAAAATGGCTTGCTCTCGCTAAAATGAAAGTCTTTCAGTTTTGGTTGTCAACCCTAAATATTGTTTCCACCCAAACTCGAAATAAATGCTAACTTGAAGGCACGCACATCGCCACATGGCTTTGTAGGTGGGAGTTATTATTTTTCTTTTACATAGTTGGTTCTACATTAGTATATTATTCACCCCCCCCCCTCCCCTCCCCCACCCCCCCCCCCCCCCAACCACCACACCACCACACACACACCCATCACCCCCTCAGAGTTTCTCTAATAAAAAAATCACATTCTAAATTGTATGTCTAGATTTTATGTCTAGAATTCTCAAGGCCAGATCTTAAAATTATTTATTATAATTTATTACACTCGAAATGATGACTGGCGACTGGAGTTATCGTTACATATTACAAATTAACGTAACAGAACTCAATCTTTTGATAAAATAGTTGCACATGTTGACACATCACGGTTCCCTGCGGGTACTCTTTACTCTGCAGTTCTGCAGGTAGAATTTTCTAGGCCCATTCTCCATATTTTATCTCGATGTACATGGAGGATGAGCCTGGCATGGCGCCTTAAACCCCAATTCAATTCAATTCAATTAACTTTTATTTACCCGCGCGCGAGCTCTTTCGATTATTTAGAGATGTTGCGAATGCGATACTTGGCACCATTTTTGGAAAACATCCATATTGACAACAATCAGTGTTCCCAGAGCATCTTCTAGCGACAATGGAGAACTATGTAAGTAAAGTTTGTAAAATTGGTCGTTACAGTATATTTTATTTTCCGATTAGATCTATATTTTTATATCTGTAGACTGTAACAGAGACAGTACAGACTACAGTCCAAGCAAAATAAATTAAAAAGCAACAAGGTTGACATCAGCGCATAAATGTACATGTAGGCCGCATGTTTTTCAAATTTTCATAAAAGTCAAAGTAGAATTTATTTCATTAGAACGATACATTGTTTTCGTAAGATGTTCAGTAAAAAAAAAAATGCAAAAAGTAAAAAAGAAAAAAAGGAAAAAAAAAAAATCTGCCCATCCCTAGGGTCCTTTAAACCCCTTGTGCTCTATTGTGCGACCCTTGATTGTAATAAATCTTAATATATTCATGAAGAGGACATGTGCACCATTGTTTTGACACTGTTCATCTGGGGTCCGGACCAATGATTTTCAAAGTATCTTTTAGTTTAGAGTTCATATTTTAGTGCTTTTAAAAGAGAAAAATCGAGGGAACATCAAAACATGCGGCCTACCAACCCAAAGGAAGGCATACAGTTTAGTTATTGCATTGCCTAAATGCGTCTGTCAGAAATCGTGTCTCAGCCATTACTCTGAAACTACTAAAGGTAATTATGTTGAACTTCACACAAATGATAATCACAGTCGCTCGTAAAAATCAGGTCCCTCAGATGTCCAGGTCATACTTGGAGGTGAAAGGTCATTGTCCATCACAATTCGTGTCTCAACCATTACATAGAAATTACTGAAGGGAATTAGTTCAACCTTCACACAAATGTTAATCACAATCAAAATGCGTGTCACGTAAAAATCGGGTTCGTACCTCAAAGGTCAAGGTCACACTCGGAGGATCATAAAATGCCTATTTCACTGGAACATAAACAATAAAGCACTTTGTGTTATTAAGATCGATACTGTGTGACGATACATGTTAACTTATAATACATTTACAAATATAAATTATGAGGTAGATCGACAAAAGCTATTTGATGTGGAAAAATCCAGTCTAAGATCTTTTCTGCAATGACGTGAATCTGTCAACACATATTAATGTCCCAATTAGATTTTAATGGGGCTGGCGTGGCGCAGTCGGTAGCGCGGCGGATTTGTAACCGGAGGCCCCGGGTTCAATCCTCCGTGGTGCCACTGAGTTCCGTCGGTGTGTTCTTGGGCAAGACACTTTTCCTTAGCCTCGTCCGTTGGATGGGGACGTAAACCTGGCGGTCCCGTGTATCTGTCTATCCTCCGAGCATGTTAAAGAACCATAGGAATCTATTCGATAATAAGAGTAGGGCAGGTTCCCGGATTCCTATATATCCTTCCCCTCTCTCTGGGGCAGCTCTAAATAACCTGTATTGTGTTGATGAGCCGTTAAACAACATTCAATTCAATTAATGTTGTTGCTTTTTTCATTGCAGAAAAGATCTAGATTGGATTTTTCCACATCAGATCTGGAGGTACTGGAAGATGCTTGGGGTAGAGGAATGAAAAAGGCTGCACAATCCTGCAGAAACTTGATAGACGAAGTTGTGGAGAGACTTCAAATACCAGCTGAAAGGGTTCATGTAAGTAAAACTTAGAGCCATTTTTAGTTGTAACTAGTCTACTGGTATGCAAGTAGTAGCCGAACAGCAGTAGTATCCGAATTTCCGTAAACAAACGACGTTCGTAGCTATTCGATAGAAAATATCAATTTAATTTAATAAAAAGATACATTTTTCATCATCAGAAGAATCGTCGTGTACGAATAAGTAAATATGTACCGAAATATAAATGATTTTCTTCTCAGCACTCATTTCCGCGCAAATGTTTGCGTGGGGAAGTCGCGCGCTAACCACGCATGCGCAGTTATGTCTTTTTAATTGCTCTCCAATATTTATACAGTGCTTCCCCATGACAACACTAGCAGACGATAATAAATTAAAACTCTAATTTATATATATAACCCTGTTTATATAACATGTATGCATAAACAATATTGGAAAAATACAATACTGCAGTAAAATAACGATCGGTCAAATATGATTATACTGCAGTAGCGGACATTTCCAATTGACGTAATCCCTGACGTAATGGAGACATCTCTTGTTAATATATTTAGGTCATAAATGGGATGAGTTGTCTTTCTTACGAAATGGGGCGTCCAATAGGGATAATGACCATAAATGTATCCGGTATTTTAGCAATTCGGCTACTACTTCTGTACTGCTGTCAATCAACGGTTATTGGTTACCCTTTTGAGGGCCCCTATTAACAGCGCGTGCGCGAGCTTGTAATCGGATGTTGTCATTTTTAACAATAAAGTGAACTTAACTTTACTCTGTAAATAGTTTTTGTTTGCATAATATCAAATAACAACAAACAGTACAATACTAACTATTTTCTGTTCGGCTACTACTTGCACACCAGTATATTATATATATACTGGTCGCGGGCCACTTTCCGTCACTTATGTAAACATGAACTAATTTTTCAGACAAATCTATGTATCCTGACAATTTTTACTCCACTTTCTATTAGGTTCACTGTGACCTCTTCCTGGAAATTTGACACAAAATAATTTTGTTTTATATAAATTATTGAAGTGGCACGTGACCATTTTATAAATAGACTAAAACTGAGAAATCATTTTGTTTAGGCCCAAAAAAATTATATGTCTGTTTCAGGTTACACTAAAAAAATAATCGGGTAAGTCTACCGTCCGTTTTTTTTAAATTTATTTTTTATTATTATTATTTTTTGAAATGTCAGATTTTATCATTCCACGGCTAATATAAATGAAGCCAAACTAGCACTTTAATGGTATTTTGGCATCATAGTAAATGCAAAGTATTAAACCACTGACTGGGCAATCATTAATGATGGGGAATATTTGCCATATAGCTAGCATCGCCGATATGGCGACACTTTTTGAATTTCATGGCAAGCACCGTGCCTGGAGACGGTGAGCATGCCATTGTTGTATTTTGTCTACCTCCTGGACTAAAAAGCGGTGTGGTGTAAATTATTCACAAATTATTCACGTTTCTTTTTTTTTTTGTTTTGTAAAAACTGTTTTAGGGTCGGCGCTAAAATTTAGGATCGGTCGGGTGACCAAAAACACATCATATTTTTATTTTGGCCTTAAAAGCCCAGTTTCCGTCACATTTTTTATTGAGTGATAGATTCAACTACTTCATGATATAAGTCACATTTTATAAATTTAAAACATGTTTGCAAGTCTATATGCAACAATTTCATTGCAAAAATTGTATGTTTACATTGTTCCATCATTCACCTCGATCGCTATAACAATGCGCCTAGTAACGTCGATGTAAAATGTTCCACGACGACAATTTAAACTAAAACAATGGGTAACGGATTCAGGTTGTACGAGTTGCTTCTCTAAATATATTAACACGGTATATTTTAACTGCGTCCCGTGAAGTGTGATAAAAATATGACGACATAACATTGTTATCTTTTTAAATAATTTATTATGCGGCAGTATGCACGCGTATCTCCAACGCCATATAAGGAAGTAAAGACAATTTTCGGAGAAATCCCTTTCGTTTTTGTACCGCTTATTTACTTTTTTATTGTTTCTTATGTTTCCAATCTTCAACTACAACTGGTGCTAAACGTCTGTCAATAAGTAACATCGCGTAAATAATTTGCAGCGTAAAAACAGTTTAAATGAGATGACGGAAACTGGGCTTGGACGGAAACTGGCCCCTAACCAGTATAGATATATATGAATTTGTTTTCTGAAAAATCTAAATTATGTGTCCGTATGTATGCAACCATTTGTAGGTAGGTACAGTCCTGGTCGCTTATGGTTGCCTACTTGCAGGCATATGAGTAAAACGAGTGCCATAATAAAATATATATACGTATTTAAAATGTAATTAAATCTCAAGTTCGAAGGCATATTAAAGGAACCAAATCCTTATTGTTATTTGATGTTGATATGTGACTGGGGGATGGTTCCCCGACCCTCACACACCTATGACGTGGAAATAAACTGCTTGTTTCCATTCTTAAGACAAGCCATGAAAAATGCTTGTTTCCAGTTTTGTTGCACAAAAAAACTTGCTTTAAATTAGAAAATTAACAATGAGAAAACACATGGTTCCAGTTTGTGACAGTGAAGGAACGTTTGATACCTGTTACACTGCACACAGTGAAAAAAAAATTTATAGTAATTAAGCTTTTTTAAAGCACGTATAAAACATGCACATGCATCTACACATGCATCTACATAAGCAGAATATAACTTGCCTTTTAATATTACACTTAACATTTTGTTACTCCCATTTTTTAAGCAACCTTTGTTACTCCCATTTTTTAAGCAACCGATGACCCTTTAGAGGGGCATTTGTGTCCCATGGACACATTTTCTAGTTAAAACCTTTATAAATAGTTAATGGCACTTTAGGTGATACTAGTGATTGAATTTAAATTTACCATTGGAAATTCACTCATGCAATTTAATACAAAGAAAGGATGTGTTGTTTCACTCCTACCTTATGTGACTATAAGACAGACAGTTATATAAAAATAAAAAAAAATAAGAAAAATATTAGACATATTCCGCCATGTTTTATTAGGTTTTTATTAAAATGGATACAACTTCCAATTTTGGTTAATGGGTAGGAGGTAATGATACTGTTAACACACCAACGTCAAAAATTGTATGATAAAAGTTTAAAACTAAACGAATGTTTTTCACATCTTGCATTTATTATATTTGACAAGGGGTTATGATGTTTATATGTAATGGGAAATGGGATAAAAAGGTCATAAAAATGTTTACATAAACTTCTTTCATATTTCAGTATAAATTGACATCACCATTAACTGCTTTATTAAAAAATTAATGCATACGTCTTTCCATTCCAGACCACAAGATCCAACTCCAACTGCAGTTGCAGATACAATTCCTGCTGTCAACATCTTTGAAATCAGGTATGTTTAAACATTGACTATTATTATTGTTTCAGTATGATTACTGACACATCAGAATGACATGCTCCAGTTCACCATTAGGCCATGCCGTTTTTAGCTCTACTGATCAGAGATCAGCAGAGCTTATGCCGTGGTGCGGCGTCCGTCGTCCGTCTGTCCGTCTGTCTGTCCGTAAACTTTTATTTGTAGCGACAACTCCTCTGAAACTACTGGATGGATATTCATGAAACTTTACAGAAATGTTGCCCATAAAGTATAGTTGATCCTAGCAAATATGCATGTTGATGTGAAATCCAAGATGGCCGCCAAAGCTAAAAGTAGATTTTTAAAAAATAAGTTTGTAGCGACTACTTCTTGAAAACTATAAGTGATATGGGACTTTTTCTAAAATGATCAGCATGACATGATGTTGATCCTTGTGGAAAATTATTTTGATTCAACGTTAAACATGGCTGCCAGCGGCCATCTTTGTTTACATAGAGTTATATAGTAAAAACTTGTAGCGACTACTCCTCTGAAACTACTTGACGGATTGTCATGAAACTCCACAGGAATGTTGCTCTTGATGTCTAATTGATCCTAGCAAAAGTTCAGATCTGCCAGATATTCAAGATGGCCGTCACAGCTAAAAGTAGATTTAAAATAAATAAGTTTGTAGCGACTACTTCTTCGAAACTATAAGAGATATTGATATGGGACTTTTTCTTAAATGATCAGTATGACATGATGTTGGTCCTTGTCGAAAATCGTTTTGATTTGACGTTAAACATGGCTACCAGCGGCCATCTTTGTTTACATAGAGTTATATAATGAAAACTTGTAGCGACTACTCCTCTGAAACAACTTGACAGATTTTCATGAAACTTCACAGGAATGTTGCTCTTAATGTCTAATTGATCCTAGCAAAATTTCAGGTTGGCCGGAAATTCAAAATGGCCGCCACGGTTAAAAATCGATTTTCAAAAAACAAGTCTGTAGCGACTACTTCCTGAAATCAAAATCAATCAGTAGAGCTTCAAGGTCATTGACCTCTTGTTTATTTATGCTTAGCGTCCGCGTGCGCCTACGTTTTCACATCAACCAAAAAAAACAACAGTTTCGATGTCAGAAATGTTTACGAAAAAAATGCCATTTACGCTCGTCTGTCGATGAAGACAACAAATCTGCGACGATAACGCCTTAAATACCCGTCTCTACATGTTCAATCGGTCAGGTGATTGCATAATAACACTATGAACATGATGCAAGCGTTCATTGAAGCAGACTGGAATTGTACCACGGTGCTGACATTTCTTCCTTTCGAATTTATTCGTTTTTCAACTTACATACACATTCTATTGGTTTTTATACATACACATTCTATTGGTTTTTATATCAAGTAAACAAGAGGTAAATGAGGTGCAGTACTTATGGCGAGCAAAATAATTGCTCTTCGCGTTAAAGAGAACGACAAAATCATTTTAGATTGGTATGCTATACAAATTGATTTGAAATCTGAACTTGTTCAAAATGCCAAGTTATCTGTTGTGACAGTATAGAAGTGGGGTGGGGCTTGCTCGTGAAGGACACTCGAGTGTTTTAACTCGAGCCGAGTTTCTTTCGAATTGAAGCCAACATTTATTGAACTCACAACCTTAGTATGATTGGTTTGATCTCAGGTTTTATGTGCTTTATGTAAATGAATTGAGCTATAAATCCAAAAGATTTGATCTCATTCATCCAATGATTTGATCTCACTTGCCAGAATCTTTTGTTTATGCATTATGAAAACCATATAAGTATTATAATCAAACGCAGTAAATAATACTTGAACATTCCAAGTACTAAAAGTTAATAATATGTGTATTATTTTTGACAAAGTCATTCGATGTCTATATGAGTTTCCAAAATGCTTGTTTTCTAGTCAGTTATGTTATTTTTTTAACTATCCTTTATTAAACTTAGGTTTTATGAGACATCTTCATAGTTTAAATAGCAGTTTTAAATGTTTTATATCATGTTTTGTGATCATTTTTGCTGTAGTATTGTGTGTGTTTTTGAATAGGTAGCTAGGTTTCGCGAAATAGCGTTGACGCTAAACAAAAAAATAAAATGGCTTGGCTTTAGTGATTCTGCATAAAAACATTGAGTACAGTTCTGTTGAAAATGTTGTAATTGAGATTCACATTACAAGTACATTTAAGATAATTATAGTAAACATGCAATAAATCCATTGGGATTTGATAATTTAAAACTATTGTTAATTTTTTAGAATTTCAAGTATCTTATAATTAATTGTTATATATTCATAGCAAAAAACACAGCCCTATTGCAAATAGTTGTTAATTTTAACATTAAGTGAGGAAGTTGCTTCCAGGCTTTTGGTTTGGTGATTTCAGTCAGTCTGTTTGTCAAGCTGTCTCTCCGTCTGGCATCTACACGTTTTGACGTTTTGGTTAAAGTTTTAGTTTTTTTCTCATTTCTCAAAACAATTGTCCGAAAGCTTTGAAACTTGGCACACATGTTCGTTATCAGTAAACAACGCTATATGACTAGCACAATAACTGTCATGTATTTATCCTAAATTATTCCCCGTTTTAGCTCGCCGTGACGAAAGTCCGGCGAGCTATTGCCATAACGTCTGCGGTGGCGTAGTCGTCTGTAGACAGTAGGTTAAAGTTTTTAAAAGTATATATAACTCTTTATATAGTCTCTGTGATGGTGCCAGAGTGGAAGGATTTCCTGTCGGTGTTAGTATTTGTGTATTGTACCCAATACCTGAATCAATCTCTTTTCATCTCCATTGGCTGCAGAAAGTATGCTTCTGGAATTGTTACCAGCGAGTTAAGGGCTGTTCCAGAAAAAAACACATTCCGTTTTTTCTTTCCTTAAAAAAACACAAAAGAGTTAAAAAAATGATATATTTATAAATCGTATTTTTTAATGATTTTTGTCATAAATTAACATAACTAGTTAAAATAAACAATATTATGTCTGTTTTAGTGTTGACTTTATTCCAGCAAATGTTACTCATCCAAATGGAAGCCTGATTTTACAGTTTTATTCAATGCGCAAAGGACCGTAACATGCAGTCTAGTGGGAAAACATACATCACAACATCTTGTCGTTTTCCCAGTGGAAATGAGATTCAACACACTTTCATGAACATAAAATCAAAGTTATTATTATTTAGTTAAGAAATTACAATTTGAAATCAAATGGGCTTTTCCATTTTTTGATGTATGTGCGTTATAAATTTATTTATATTAGATTTTTATTTCATGAAAAATAACTTCGGAAGCGTGTATTTTTTCCACCCAATATACAATCCCCTATAGTATAGAAGAGATTTTTGTTAACCCCACCTCACTACAGATACAATTATTGATCCAAGGTATCCCCTACATAATTTATGTATGTTTTTCTGGAACAGTCCTAACAATTATATACATCATGAATGCCTTGGCTTATTTATTGTTTGTTGCCATAGCTGTAGATATTTACACTTGCTCACCACTCACCAAAGCTTGAATAATTTTACATTTTAAATAAATTACCAGGCTTAGCACCACTCACTCTCAAGAATTAAGTATAAAAAGAATTAAGTATAAAATGATTTTTAATCGCTCATCCCCTGTAGTTTTATGTGGTAAATGCATTTTACTATCTTTTAATATTAATATTTTAGCACTCCCGAAACTGTCACGCATGATGAAACGACTCTCACTCATGATGAAATGCCAGATGATCAGAGCTCACAAGAAATTGGTATGTTGTCTTTATGTATGTATGGTACATTGTTGAATACATACTTCTAGTTTTTAATTTACCATAAAAAAGGTTTAAATAATATTTATAAATGTAATTCTGAATGAAATATATCTGTTTGTAGATCTAAGCTTTCATTTGCTTGGTAAAACTTGGTAAAACAAGTTTATTAAAGTCAGAAGTTCACAGTCACGAATTTAAGATTTAACGTGTTACATGTAGTTTTTGTGTCGACTGCGTAACATGGCAGACCCCTAGGGATCACTTTGTCTGTCGTCCGTCATTGTCCGTCGTCCCGTCACACTTTAACCTGCAACCTAACCTTGGCCATAACTTGAAAAGTAGTTCACCTATATTCATGAAACTTCACACACATCTTCATCTTACCTCAAGGAATGTTGTTACACATGTCCAATAACTCTTGAGTTTTATTTTGGCAGAGTCATGCCCCTTTTTATAAAACTTTAACCTGCAACCTAACCAAGCTCATAACTGGCCATAACTTGAAAATTATTTGACCTATGTTCATGAAACTTCACAAACGTCTTCATTTTATCTCAAGGAATGTTGTTACACATGTCCAATAACTCTGAGTTTTATTTTGGCAGAGTTATGCCCCGTTTTATAAAACTTAACCTGCAACCTAACCAAGCTCATAACTGGCCATAACTTGAAAAGTATTTGACCTATGTTCATGAAACTTCACAAACATCATCTTACCTCAAGGAAGATTGTTACACATGTCCAATAACACTGAGTTTTATTTTGGCAGAGTTATGCCCCATTTTATAAAACTTTAGGCCATCAATAAAAAATTGTTTGTTTGCTGTGCTCCTACCCAGAATTTTAGGTAGGGATTTTTTTTTTTTTTTTTTTTTTTTACATCAAAAGCTTATCCAATCTACAACACTATAAAGGCCCTAGTACGATGTTAGGGCATAGGTTATTAAAACTAAACACAAGGACTTGCACATAATTATTTTATTCATGTGTATTTAAGGTAGGAAAAGTTTTATTTTTAGATATCTTTTTTATATATATTGTTCGCATATATTATGCCATTTTTGTACTAAGGCAACTTTTTGATAACCTTTGCAATCCAGATTAGATGCTTAACACATCTGGCTAATAAAATTATCATTTGAATTTATTTAAAAATATTTTTTCGGCCCGAGGTTAGTAAAATGTTTGAGTCGCGGCCGAATCGGGTGAGTCGGTCGGAGCACGGCAAACAAACATATTTTTATTGATGGCTTTAACCTGCATCCTAACCAAGCTAATAACTGGCCATAACTTGAAAGTATTTCACCTCTGTTCATAAAACTTCACACACATCTTCATCTTACCTCAAGGAATTTTGTTACACATATCCAATACCTCTGACTTTCATTTTGACAGAGTTATGCCCCTTTTTATAAAACTAACCTGCAACCTAGCCAAGTTCATAACTGGCCATAACTTAAAAAGTATTTCACCCATGTTCATGAAACTTCACACACATCTTCATCTTACCTCAAGGAATGTTATTACAAGTGTCAAATAACTCTGACTTCCGTTTTGACAGACTTAAGCCCCTTTTTTTATTATAAAACTTTAACTGCAACCTAAGCTCATAACTGTTCATAGCTTGAAAAGTAATTGACCTATGTCCATAAAATGTCGTCCGTCCTTGTCCGTCGTCCCATCACACTTTAACCTGCAACCTAACCTTGTCCATAACATGAAAAGCAGTTGACCTATATTCATGAAACTTCACATCTGCATCTTACCTCAAGGAATGTTGTTACACATGTCCAGTAACTTACATTTTGTCAGAGTAATGCCCATTTTCATAAAACTTAAAATCTGCTCCATAATCCATGAAGGATTTCACCTCCTGTCTTTAAACTTTATAGTTACATTGTCCAGCACACGGTACACGGCAGGTGACACAAATGTTCCATGGAACACCCTTCTAGTGATTTGATGTTGTAAATTTACCTAAATTTATGCAATACCATATTGTGAGTGTGATTAAGACATTGTTGTTGATGCGTTGTCATGTACTTTATGTGGCTACATGTATTTCACAAGAACAATTATAAATAATCCAACAACTCTTAATCGAATTTAATGCTTAGTTCATGTAGATGAGATAGTGAGATTTCAAATATGATTAAAATTGAGCTTTACTTGATCGTAAATTAATTAAATTACAAATGTGTACAAACACTGTGATTCGTTTGTCACCAGACAATGTAATACGGTATTTTCAAAACCAATTGTCACAAAGCTTTGAAACTTGGCACACATATTCATCATCATTACACAACAATATCTGACAAGCATCATTACTATGTCAATCATTTTACCAAAAATATCCCCCATTACCATTTACATTTTGGTTAGAAAGTTTAAATGTAGTCATATTCTAAAAACAGTTGACAGAAAACTTTGAAACTTGGCATACATGTTCACCATCTGTGTAATAAAAGCACCATAACTCTGTCATGCCCTGTTCCAAAAGTTATCCCTGTTTTCGGAACTCACTTTTATTTTTATATGTGTTGGTGTGGGGTGGAAAAGGGGATTAATTCTTGGTAGTTGGGGGTCTTTTTATAATTTAAATTTTGGTGGTGGTGGTGGGTGTTTGATGAAATCAAAAAAGTATTTTAAGTGATTTATAATTGACTGGTAACCTTTTTTTGCAGACGATACATTTGCCAACCAAATAGTGGATGTGCTTATGAGTGTTCATAACCATTTAGAGGAGCCTGTTGAACTGTCATCAATAGGTTTGTAAAATATATTAAATGAGTGATGAAAATGACATTCAAGTAAAATTATCAGAATAATTTTAATATAAAACATACAGCAGTTATATTTCATAACAGTGTTTTTAAGAAATAAATCTAAGTTTTAAAGAACCTACCAACTAATTTAATTTCATAACTGAAAGTATATCTGCCTATATATCGGCTTACTGTTCTTATTATCACCTGATTGGTGGGGGGGGGGGCCAACATGTTTAAGAATTGACAAAAACAACAAAGAAATATGTAAAAAAACAATTGAGTGGGGGGTGGAGGGGTGGGGGTGGGGGAGAGAGACTGGGGGGAGGGGCAACATATATGTGTAAGAAGCTATGTGGTAAGAAGTGACTATAACAACACAGAAATATGTAAAAAAAATATATATATGGAGTTTCGAGTGGGGTGGATGAGTGGGGAGAGGCAGGGGGGAGTATGTGTAAGAAGCTATGTGTAAGAATTGACTTAAACAACACAGAAATATGTAAACAAAAAAAAAAGTGTCGGGGTGGGAGGGAGTGGGTGGTGGGGGTGGAGGAGGGAGCCCATGCCCCAATATGGGTGAGGTATGAATAAGATGCATAATGCTATAATAAATCCCAAACCAAAATTATAGATATATACATGCTTACATGCAAACCAAGATCTGCCTTTATTGCACATTTTATGGGCCATCACGATTTGGGTTCCATGGGTGCCCAGAATTTGCAGAAGACAAAATTACTTACGCAACCCTTTACAATATACTATAAGGAAACCTATTCCCAAATTTAGTTCAGCTAGGACAAGAAATGTAAGTGCTATATACCTGTAAACACAGCTTACACGCAAAATTTGATGTGAAATAGACATATTTTAAAGGCTTTCAGAATTTTGGTTTCATGGGAACCCAGGGGTTATAGGCACCAAAATTACTTAAGCAGCCCTTAAGATAATGCTATAAGGAAGCTCATGGCCAAATTTGGTCGTGCTAGGGTAAGAATGTAAGAGATATAGACTTGTAAACACAGCTTACACGCAAAATTTGATGTGAAATGGGACACATTTTATGGGCTTTTGGACAGAAGCGATCTTTTTACGTTATTAACAGCGCATCAACACATTATTCAGAACAGCCGTTGACACAGGAAACGAATAGTCCTAAACTAATACATTTAGTACTAAAATGAGTTTAAAGTAATTTTTGTTGCGAACATTCGTGCGGCATGTTAGTTCAAACCAAAATATATTAATTGCACTTGCTATTCTGGTGAAATGTATTGGAGCCATATTTGACCTACCATTTAAATCAATACATGCTGCATTCAATGATTTTATAATAATTTCTGTTGCTAGTCATGTCAGTTCAAACCTTTCAGTATGTATCTGGTATGATGTTCCATGTATAACGCTTTAACAATGATGAATATTAGTAGTGTGAATCCGGCATGACATCCCAAACATGGCAGCAATGTATACCACTTTAACCTAGATGAAAACTTGTAATTTATCTGGCATGAGGTGCCATAAATGGCAACAGTGTATTCCAGTTTAACAATGAAAAATACTTACAATATGGACATGGCATGATGGCATGCAGTGTATTCCACTTTAATCATGACGAATATGTTTAGTATAATCCTGCGCAGTGTATTCCACTTTAACAATGATGAATATGTGTAGTATGGATCTAGAATGGGATGCCATATTTTATTCCACTTTAATAATGACGAATACATTTAAAATGAATCTGACACGAGGTGCCATACAAGGCCACAGTGTATTCCAGTTTAACAACGACACATACTTGCAGTATGGACATGGCATGATGTGCCATACATGGCCAGAGTGTATTCAAATTTAACAATGACCAATACTTGCAGTATGGACGTGGCATAATGTGCCATACATGGCCACAGTGTATTCCAATCTAACAATGACGGATATGTCTAGTATGAACCTGGTATTATGTGCCGTACATGGCCGCAGTGTATATCACTCTAACAATGATAAATATGTCTAGTATGAACCTGGTAATATGTGCCATACATGGCCGCAGTGTATTCCAGTTTAACAGTGACAAATACTTGCAGTATGGACATGGTATGATGTGCCATACATGGCCGTAGTGTACTTCAGTTTAACAATGACAAATACTTGCAGTATAGACATGGCATGATGTGCCATACATGGCCACATTGTATTCCAGTTTAACAATAACAAATACTTGCAGTATGGACAGGCATGATGTACCATACATGGCCGCAGTGTAAACCACCTTAATAATGACCAATATGTGCAGTATGAACCTGCTAAGAGGCGCCATACATGGCCGCAGTCTTTTTCCGTTTAACAATGACAAATACTTCTAGAATGAATCTGACAAGAGGTGCCACACATGGTCACATTGTATTCCAGTTTAACAATGACAAATACTTGCAGTATAGACAGGCATGTTGTCCCATACATGGCCGCAGTGTATTTCACTTTAACATAGACGAAAACTTCTAGTATGAATCTGGCTTGATGTGCCATATATGGCCACGGTGTATTCCACTTTAGTAATGACGAATGTATGAAGTACGAACCGGGTATGAGTAGTCATACATGGCCACAGTGTATTCCACTTTAACAATGACGAATATGTGTAGTATGGATCTGGAGTGGGGTGACATACATGGCCACAGTGTATACCACTTTAACATTGATGACTATGTGTAGAATTGATCTGGAAAGGGGTGCCATACTTGGCCGCAGTGTATCCGATTTAATAATGACGATTATATGTAGTATAAATCTCCTATGATATGCCATACATCGGCGCAGTGTATTCCACTTTAACAATGATGAATATGTGTAGTATGTATTTGGAATGGGGTGCCATACATGGCCACAGTTTATCCCACTTTATTAATGACGATTATGAGTAGTATAAATCTGACACGAGGTGCCATACATGGCCACAGTGTATTCCACTTAAGTAATGACGAATGTATGTAGTACGAACCTGGTATTAGGTGGCATACATGGCCGCAGGTTATTCCACTTTAACAATGATGAATATGTGTAGTATGGATTTGGAATGATGTGCCATACATGGCCGCAATATACTCCACTTAAGCAATGACAAATATGAGCAGTATGGATCTGGAATGATGTGCCATACATGGCCGTAACGTATTCCACGTTAACAATAATGAATATGTGTAGTATGGATCTGGAATGGGATGCCATACATGGCTGCAGTGTATTCCACTCTAACAATGACGAATATGTCTAGCATGAACCTGGTATTATGTGCCGTACATGGCCGCAGTGTATATCACTCTAACAATGATAAATATGTCTAGTATGAACCTGGTATTATGTGCCATACATGGCCGCAGTGTATTCCAGTTTAACAGTGACAAATACTTGCAGTATGGACATGGCATGATGTGCCATACATGGCCGTAGTGTACTTCAGTTTTACAATGACAAATACTTGCAGTATAGACATGGCATGATGTGCCATACATGGCCATATTGTATTCCAGTTTAACAATAACAAATACTTGCAGTATGGACAGGCATAATGTACCATACATGGCCGCAGTGTAAACCACCTTAATAATGAGCAATATGTGCAGTATGAACCTGATAAGAGGCGCTATACATGGCCGCAGTCTTTTTCCGTTTAACAATGACAAATATTTCTAGAATGAATCTGACAAGAGGTGCCATACATGGTCACATTGTATTCCAGTTTAACAATGACAAATACTTGCAGTATAGACAGGCATGTTGTCCCATACATGGCCGCAGTGTATTTCACTTTAACATTGACGAAAACTTCTAGTATGAATCTGGCTTGATGTGCCATATATGGCCACGGTGTATTCCACTTTAGTAATGACGAATGTATGAAGTACGAACCTGGTATGAGGAGTCATACATGGCCACAGTGTATTCCACTTTAACAATGACGAATATGTGTAGTATGGATCTGGAGTGGGGTGGCATACATGGCCACAGTGTATTCCACTTTAACATTGATGAATATGTGTAGAATGGATCTGGAAAGGGGTGCCATACTTGGCCACAGTGTATCCGCTTTAATAATGACGATTATGTGTAGTATAAATCTCCTATGATATGCCATACATCGCCGCAGTGTATTCCACTTTAACAATGATGAATATGTGTAGTATGTATTTGGAATGGGGTGCCATACATGGCCACAGTGTATCCCACTTTATTAATGACGATTATGAGTAGTATAAATTTGACACGAGGTGCCATACATGGCCACAGTGTATTCCACTTTAGTAATGACGAATGTATGTAGTACGAACCTGGTATTAGGTGGCATACATGGCCGCATGTTATTCCACTTTAACAATGATGAATATGTGTAGTATGGATCTGGAATGATGTGCCATACATGGCCGCAATGTACTCCACTTAAGCAATGACGAATATGAGCAGTATGGATCTGGAATGATGTGCCATACATGGCCGTAACGTATTCCACGTTAACAATAATGAATATGTGTAGTATGGATCTGGAATGGGATGCCATACATGGCTGCAGTGTATTCCACTCTAACAATGACGAATATGTCTAGCATGAACCTGGTATTATGTGCCGTACATGGCCGCAGTGTATATCACTCTAACAATGATAAATATGTCTAGTATGAACCTGGTATTATGTGCCATACATGGCCGCAGTGTATTCCAGTTTAACAGTGACAAATACTTGAGTATGGACATGGCATGATGTGCCATACATGGCCGTAGTGTACTTCAATTTTACAATGACAAATACTTGCAGTATAGACATGGCATGATGTGCCATACATGGCCACATTGTATTCCAGTTTAACAATAACAAATACTTGCAGTATGGACAGGCATGATGTACCATACATGGCCGCAGTGTAAACCACCTTAATAATGACTAATATGTGCAGTATGAACCTGGTAAGAGGTGCCATACATGCCGCAGTCTTTTTCCGTTTAACAATGACAAATACTTCTAGAATGAATCTGAGCAGAGGTGCCATACATGGTCACATTGTATTCCAGTTTAACAATGACAAATACTTGCAGTATAGAGGCATGTTGTCCCATACATGGCCGCAGTGTATTTCACTTTAACATTGACGAAAACTTCTAGTATGAATCTGGCTTGATGTGCCATATATGGCCACGGTGTATTCCACTTTAGTAATGACGAATGTATGTAGTACGAACCTGGTATGAGGAGTCATACATGGCCACAGTGTATTCCACTTTAACAATGACGAATATGTGTAGTATGGATCTGGAGTGGGGTGACATACATGGCCACAGTGTATTCCATTTTAACATTGATGAATATGTGTAGTATGTATTTGGAATGGGGTGACATACATGGCCACAGTGTATTCCACCCTAATAATGACGATTATGAGTAGTATAAATCTGCCACGAGGTGCCATACATGGCCACAGTGTATTCCACTTTAGTAATGACGAATGTATGTAGTACGAACCTGGTATTAGGTTGCATACATGGCTGCAGGTTATTTCACTTTAACAATGATGAATATGTGTAGTATGGATCTGGAATGATGTGCCATACATGGCCGCAATGTATTCCACTTTAACAATGATGAATATGTGTAGTATGGATCTGGAATGGGATGCCATACATGGCTGCATTGTATTCCACTTTAATAATGACGATTATGTGTAGTATAAATCTCCTATGATATGTCATACATGGCCGCAATGTATTCCAAGTTAACAATGATGAATATGTGTAGTATAGATCAGGAATGGGGTGCCAAACATGGCCGCAATGTATTCCACTTTAATAATGAATTGAATTGAATTGAATTCGGTTTTAAGGCGCACCGACACATGAAAGGTTATATAGCGCCTAACAGGCATGAACATGCCAGGCTCATCATCCATGTACATCGAGATAAAATATGAAAAATGGGACTAGAACCTTCTCACCCTGAACTGCAGAGTTGCTGCAAATTCTATCGTAGAAACTCCATTTACGCTGGAGCCAAGTTTATTGTTTTTATGCCACTGATCTTTTGATGTGAGCGAGATGGCACCTGAAACAATGCAGGGATCATGATGAAGACCTTTAAAGAACATGAACAATTATGATAAAATGAACATGAATTTGGAGGTTTTCTACCCCGCTACCCACCCCTCCAAAGGGATCTGCAGTGGTCCTATTCTTTGCTCCGTAACAAAACGGGGCCCCCGGGAACCACACGGGGCGACTTTAGTAATAACGAATATGTTCCGTATGAACTTGGTAATAGGTGCCATATATGGCCGCTGTGTATTCCAGTTTAACAATGACAAATACTTGCAGTATGGACAAGCATGATGTGCCATGCATGGCCGCAGTGTATTCCACTTTAACCTAGACTAAAACTTGTAGTATGAATCTGGCATGATGTGCCATACATGGTCACAGTTAATTCCACTTTAGTAATGACCAATGTATGTAGTATGAGCCTGGTATGAGGTGTCATAAATGACCGCAATGTATTCCATTTTAACAATGACGAATATGTGTAGTATGGCTCTGGAATGGGGTGCCATACATGGCCACAGTGTATTCCACTTTAACAATATG
Organism: Cyrtodaria siliqua; assembly: GCA_037043455.1. Classification (NCBI taxonomy): domain Eukaryota; kingdom Metazoa; phylum Mollusca; class Bivalvia; order Adapedonta; family Hiatellidae; genus Cyrtodaria; species Cyrtodaria siliqua. The sequence goes on along the minus strand of JAWPHD010001807.1, from coordinate 137,955 downwards.
TGTTGTATGGATCTGGAATGGAGTGCCATACATGGCCACAGTGTACTTCACTTTAATAATGACGATTATGTGTAGTATAAACCTCCTATGACGTGCCATACATGACCGCAGTGTATTCCACTTTAACAATGATGAATATGTGTAGTATGGACTTGAATGGGGTGCCATACTTGGCCACAGTGTATTCCACTTTAATAATGACGATTATGTGCAGTATAAATATCCTATGACCTTTTTTTTCTTTTAAAGTTACTTGCACTGGGCACCATGTCGCGAATTGGGCACCATAGTCTCGACCTGGGCACCACGATATTTCAAAAAATGGGTTTATAGCATTTTATATGGCATAATATAATATTCAGTTTTTTGTACCAGAGCATCCGTCTGTCCATTACACAGTTGTATGAAGGTCTAATATTAGCTTAAACCTGCAGATCGTTGAAGAATGGTCACACAATTCTGATTTTGACAAATCAACAATGAACACTTGCAAAGTTCAAACGCTCTACACGATTTTGGGGAATTGGACATAAAACGTCTTGATAAAAAACAACACAATTTCACACTCACCTTTTGACGACAATTTCTACGCTGGACACCATATCGGAAAATATATGTAATCACTTTGAAATTTGCTCTCGTTGTATTGCATCCAAAAGCAACACAGTAAACCATTCTAATATAATAATTCAAAATAAGTTGTCACGTAAAAATAAAAAATAATAAATATATGATGTCTTCCCGAAATTACCATGCATGAATACAACAGATTACAACCAGGCCATAAGGTCAATGGCAGAATCTACGTCATCACGCAAAGAGCGCGCGGAAACTACCGAATTGTTCCGGACTTTCACGAAGACAAATCTGTTTATTAAAATCATATTTTTCTCCTCTAACTAATATTTTTTGTGGTTGGCAGCTATTCCTAAGTTTTTTATTAGTATGTTGTATATTTATATAAATGGGGTATATTAACTTGGCTGGAGATCTTTAATGTATTATATTCTTAACATGCTTGCCTAAACGGATTAAGATTCGATACTTTGTCGTGTAGGTGTTAAATGAATGATCAGCCGATAAGAAACTAACGACACGCGTTATTTTTACTGAGTGGAAGCTTGTTGTTTATTGGGTGATCAACCGTGATAAAAGTAAAACCCGACGCGCTTATCAGGGGAGACATACCTGTTTATTATCTGTATTTCCTGTTTACACATATTAATGTGTGCAGATGTGCAGTGCGTAATAACATGTAGTAAATGCGTTAATTACCCAGTTGAAAATACAACATATTGATTAAAAGGCAAGAAAGACTAAAAACATCCTGCTTTAACTTGATCATTAAAAATTTCAGCAGCGAATGCCACATCTATAGATCGAAATAAAATATGTGTATATATATTAAACATTACATTAAATATATCAATTGCATACAAATATAAATCAATGAAAAAATTCACTCTGATCATCGGACATACACCTGTGAGAAAAGTACATACACAAATTAATACGTGAAACACTATTGATGTATAATTATTATAAATTACATGTACAACAATACTGTACTAAAAGTTCACCTTACTATTTTTAATATATATTTTTTAATTAGTTAAACGTGTTATACATTAATTTACGCACATTGAAACTGTGAATTACTTTCCTTACCTTTTAAAGTATCTTCCCTAAATCCAATAATATATAGATTTATATTTAGCAGTATTTGCATCTCATTGTTTACAATCAAGTATACAAACAAATATGCATTATTTCATACATAAAACATAAATTGTAAACACTGTTTAAAAAAAATATAGTTAAATTGCACATTAACATATAACATTCAATAATTCCGGTATAGGATAGGGCATACACGTTATACTCATTCATATTTATTACAAGGTGAGCAATTACCAGAATGTATACCCTGCTTTGCACCGTTAACGGTCAAACACAACATATTTGATACTAAAGATTTTAGTTTTGTTTTAGATTTCCTAAAATATATCAGACTATATAAATCATTATAATGTGATCTTATATATATTTACTTGTTTATATAACCGTTGACCGGCATTTGTTGAGTTACATATATAGTTTGTATTACTACCATATCATCCCTAATTTTTTAATAGTTTTATCTTTATATATTTACATTAATTAATACTTAATTTCTTCATCTTTCGTCGATTTTTGAGCACAATATGACCTATTTCTGTGTCGGCGTGCCGTAAGACACCATTCATTCATTCATTCATTCATTCATTCATTCATTCATTCATTCATTCAAATAATCATTCATTCATTCATTCATTCATTCATTCAAACATACTTATCATTTTGGCATGCACACGAGTTACTAATAATACAATTATGATGACCGGTTTGGTTTTAGCTGTAACTTAAGAGTACTAAATTATGTTTAGTTTTAAATTATGATTAGATCATGGCGGGGATTTCTTTATTTACACTGTCCTGTTTTAATGGGATGAAGTAGGGTAAGTGTGAGGTTTGGTGCACCCTAGAACCGGTTTAAACCCCCAGTGGCCTACTTTGCCACTGACCGTTCCAAGGCGGTAGCCCTATTGTCAACCCTTTTTGTGTTTGTGATGTCGTTTGCATTTATTATTGCTTTTGCCTTCTTGTTTGTCTGTTTGCTAGTTTGTTTCTGTGTTTTGTGGTTTACTGTCCTCCTTGAATGCTACTTTCCCTGTCCGATCTTTTTATATTTCTTTTACACATATTATGTTTCTTAATCATCAAAATTAAAGCACCACTATACATTGATACCAAGTCATTTATTAAGACGTAAGCACTATAAAATGTTAATCAACATTGAGGCGGTGATACATACAAAACAATTTAAAATACACCATACTTATTTCGACAGAGTTTAACATACATCTCAGTAATAGTTATAAATATTTTAATCACTCTTTGATTTATACGCACGGACGGATGAACCGACCGAGACAACCGTATATACATACAGACGGATATTATTGCACACAAGACAGTTAGACAAGTGGAAATATAAACAGACGGACAGACGAACTAACCGGCTCCCTCAGATACGCATACAGACAGTATTGCAGATAGTATGACACACACACACACACACACATTCTCTCTCTCTCTCTCTCTCTCTCTCTCTCTCTCTCTCTCTCTCTCCTTGTGTCTCTCTCTCTTTCTCTCGCTCGCTCGCTGCTGTGCAAGAAGGTTAAATATCGTCTTTGTATTTTCAGACCGCGGAATTGCCATTTTCTATTACGCTGTTTGCTCTGCCTACCGAAGAGTAAAATTTAATCGAAATTATACTTTTTTTTAAAAGTATGCAGTGAATGTACATTTTTGCCTGCGACAGATTGATTATTATCTTATTATTACAACATTGAACACACTACTAACATACGAAACTGTTCTAAAACAATGTGCATAAGTAAAATCGCTATTAATCCAGAAAACTCCAAATAATTTAGATATATGACATTTATGTTTTTTTTCGTGTTTTTTTGTGTGTTTTTTTCGCAAATTGAATACAAAAGTGAAACATACTTTTATCAATGCAATAAACGCAAGACCGGCATTGTATTCGTTTTCTTTATCTATATAAGAGACAAACTATAACTCGAGGACACGGCTAGGTTTTTGTTTTATTAATCATACATATTAATGTATAATGTTGTTCGTATTGTTCAGTTGTACATGTAATGTTATATAGATGTATATGAACTTCAAACAAACAGCAAGAATGCCATAAAATCTGTATTAAGCTATACATAAATTATTATATATGATTCATGTGCATTTTGATTGAAACATGATAATTCAGATCACTTAAAACAGCTGGTCGGATTCTTTTTTCAAAATAGTTGCGGGGCGAAAAAAAAAAAACAAGTCTGCAGTGTGTCTCTTTAAGACATTCACATATCGTGAACATATAGGATATGTGTGTAGTTGAATATTTCAATAAAACAGCATGGGAAGTATTCCCTTTGAAATGGTTTGACGGTCACTATTACTATTTCCAAATCCAAATATGTATCTGTCTGTTTTGGTTTATTTTATTATGAACGACTTTTTTTACTTATGAATAATACAAAGGTTACGTATACACATTATATCTGTAAAAAATAGATATTTATAATGCGAAAGCGAGCTTTTAAAATCTTTTATGGAGATAACTCGACTTCAAAAAAAACAACTATCCATTAGCGCCGCGTCGCCGAAAGTTTTCGTGTCGAGTTTTTTTTACCGCAAACATTTTCATAAACAATAATCAAACAATAATTAAACAAAACGGACCATAGGACTAAACCAGTTTTCAAGTTGTCCCTAGCTTTTTAGCAGTCTACTGCTTTCGATTTTAGCAGTTATTTATTTGATGGGAACAGGAATAATATTTGTTTTAATAATATAGATATATAGAGTCGTTTTAAAATAATTGTGTAAAAAAAGCATAATTACAAATTGTCTTAATTACCGATATTTGTAAATAAAACAATAAGGAATATAAATGTTGTTTTTTTAATTTCGATCACCAAATTAATGGTAATCCATTTATTCACCCCGTAATAGGCCTGTGAGGGTCGGGGTGGGCCACCCCTCAACAAACCGTGCAGATATAGATGTAATATGCATAATATGTGTTATATATAAACAGGTTTCAAAATATTTAGAAGAAAAAAAATGCATATCTTGATTAGAAACTATAAATATACACAAATATTTCTTTACAATTATCAATGAAGGCGTATTAAAATAGTAATATCATATATGGCCGGTATACGGTATACAGCATACTGTGCATTCAATAAATAATAAGAAAAGTATAACGCATGCGTTATATGTGGACGATTTTTAATAATGGGTTAGTTTGTGGAGGCTTTGTTCAAGTCACATACCTGTAGTCGTTGATATGGAGATGACAGCAAGGTAAAGTGAATAATTAAAATATACTGTATGAATACAGATTCATTTTTGTTTGATCTTAGGTATGCATTATTATACATGTTAAAGGGAACATATTCAAGTATTTTCAATTAAACGATTCACACCTGAGCTATTACAAAGGAAATTTAAGTGACCATGCTACAACATAATATAAAAGTCATATTTACATTTCATTTTACAAGTGATTATCATATGGGCCCTAATTATATTCATGTTTTAGTCGTATTCAAGCTCAAAACCGCTTCGGAGTTGCCGTTTAGGCAATCAACTTTGCATTTTAAATGAATTACAAGTGATCTTATAGAAACTATTTAACTCCTTTACTTATTTACTTCATTATAATACTCAAATGTAAATGGGTGCCGAAACGTCTAGGGTAGAAATTAAAATACATGCCAAAATGGTTTGATGCCGAAACGTCTAGGTGCCGATTCGTCTAGGTGTCGAAATGGTTTTGTGTCGAAACGTCCTGAATCGATCTTGATCACACAGACGCAAAAACTTGAGAATTGTCTACATTTATTAATAAGCATTTTTTATGTACTGATCATTTGAACCCTGCTTTACTTAGACTAATATACTATATACACAATAGTTTTCGTCTAGAAAAATAATGTTGTTTTTATTCTGAGTATATATGTTCAATCCACGTGGCGTCTGGCATGCTTATCATTACAGTCGCCGTGGGTGTGCCAGACGCGCGCGTCTTATCTATTGGCCAATCATAAATGGTGGCAGAGATACAGATACGTCCTTCCATGTCTAATAGACAATCAAAACAATGGAAATATATAGCTGATGGTCAAAGGCTATACTTTAGATATTAAATTAAATATCAGTCAATTATGCCTGATGATTTCAACAAATGTTTTGTTTTAGATATTGTCGTTGTATTTATATAAAAAACACGCTATATGTAATGTCAAACTTAATTGTAATTCATATTAAAAATATGGATTTATTTTAGTCGATCAATTTTATAGATAGATAAGCAGTCTGTTGAATTTACTAGACGTGATTCTATACAATTTAATTGCGTTCATGAATACAGACCACTTAATGGAGAAGATAAACGCTGCGTCTTTTAAAAAAATTAAATAAAACAATAATAACAGAATAAGAAAAGTTGATAATTTCATTGCATATTTTATGATAATGAAGCTCCTGCTTTTTAAGCAGTGTGTTTTAGTTCAAATAAGATGCACGGAGGATCACAGAACCGAAAAGAACATATTTTTATTCAGACGTAAACTATACAGTTTCTCGAATACAACATGTTTACAGAATATAAAATCACAATATTTTCAACAATCTTTAACTGCGTTGTAATGACAAAATCTTATATTTGATAAGTGTTAAAAAATTTGGGGTTTATAATGCATACTTAATTACTATAACCTATATTAAAATATTATCGGTAATGAAAACAAAATACAAACTCCGCGGATTTTTCCCCACTTTAAATGTAACGTTTGTTCATGCAGTATAAAGAGACATATGACAGTCTTAACATTAGTATCAATCATTAAAATTACCGTCTCGATTTATTTATCCAATATTATGTTTTACTATAAAACTGCCTGCATAAAATTAAATAAAATGTTGAGTTTTCTTTTTTTTCTTATTATATCATATGTTTAAAAATAGTATGGGTGCAATATACTCACCATTTAGTAATATGCCAAACAGCTTTATATCATTATTATAATTAATATTAATGATTGAACAAATACAGATTATGTGAACAACTAAAAGGACTCCATGAGTTAAAAAAAAATCAAGATTACCGTGTTTCCTTTTAAAGAAATATAAAAAGATCGGACAGGCAAAGTAGCATTCAAGGAGGACAGTCAACCACAAAATACAGAAACAAACATGGAAACAGACAAACAAGAAGGCAAAAGTAATAATAAAAGTAAACGACATCACAAACACAAAAGGGTTAAGTAAATAACAACTTTCTGATAGAAACTGGACGCTGGTCAAATAATCGAGTACCTTTCCAAGACAAAAAATGTTCTCATTGTCACCTTAACGACCTGGCAGACGAATACCATTACTAGTTTGTCCCTCATTCCACATCAAAAGAAAACAATTGTTAGACGAATACTACTACAAACATCCTAACACACTGAAATTCAAACAACTCTTTGTGTCAGAATCAATAAAAACAATTCGAAATTTGAGCATTTTTGCAAAAACTTTCCTAAAGCAAATAAAATAACTAGATTCGCTTACTATACTATATATATTATGCATATCCAACAGTATCCACTATTATCCATTGCGCTGATACCGTCACTCCATTTGTATAGTTTTGTAGTCCCCTTTAAGGTATTTCCAAGATGGCCGTCACACTTTCTGATAAAACTGACAGTGTTTTATAAAAACCAAAAAATTGAAGCAAAAAGACAGTGAGATGAATACTTTTATCCTCGCATATTGAAAATACATATTGTTACACTGCAATTAATCAGTGGAATGAAAAAAATGAGTTGTACTTGAATGAAAAAAGTCACTTTAAACATACCCAAATTCAGTGGAAGAAAGTGCACAATGTTGTAGAAATTATGTCTTTTTCAATGATCTTCTTCAAATCTTCATTTATCTGTCCAGGGGCAAAGGCAACTTAAATCTCCTTAAAGTGTCCATATGACTCACAATGCATCAATAGAAATGTCTATGTCATCCTGTTTCTCACAACAATCCAATATGGATGACATCAAAATGTAAACACCACACGAAAGTAGTTCTGTAGCAGGTATGGTGGGTATTAGTGTCACTGGCTGAAAAAGTATATGTGCATCAATAATATCATTTGGCATTGTAAGGTGTGACAAAGGTTTATTAGTTTCTGATTAAAGTATTGAAATATACTTCAACCTGTGTAATAATATACAAGATACAGTTGAAATGAAAGTTTGTAACTTCCTTGAAATACAAAATAAACTGACTTTCTCACTACTTTGCTTTTTTGCCTTCTGTCAAACAATAATATACGTGTATATAAATTACAGATGGAACCGTGACATTTCTTAGTATTTGCATTTATCATGTATAAAGCATGGCATGCATACTGCCGTGAGGTGTAGTTTAGAAAAATACCTCCCCATAATCATGTTAAATCATGTTAGAGGTATATTATGTAAATAAATATCCATAGATGCTGTAGAAAAATGTCTGCACTAATATAAACATGCATAAAACAGCGATGGAGGCGGTTAAAAAGAGTGTATGCAGTTCTTATTTGTATGGTGGTTTAATAAATGGTACAAAGTTCTTTTCAATGTACATGATGTTAGGTGAATTTCAGCTTGCATTAATTATTAAATCTGTTTATTTGCACTGTACCAAAAAAAATCTATGTGGAGAACAGAAATTTGAGTATCTGGTAAGTAGTCCTACTGGGTATAATAAATGTTAAGAGAAAAAAGTATGTTGTGAGTAGTACCTAAACGTCTATGAATTTTAGGGATCCCTTGCAGTAATCGATGTGCAGGTCTTCTACTTCCTATGTAGTATCCTCTTTGTCATAGAACACCTCATAAACAGCACTACACTCTCCGTACTTCCCTGACTTCACATTCAACACGGTCCCAGTATACCATGTCAATTTTCCACCATCTTCATCCCATTCATGGGAAATACGCCTGCCTACAAATTTGACTATTCTTTGTCTGCCGGACCTGTTTAATAAAAAATACATGAAGGATTTTATTTCATATTGTTCACAGTGATTGTAAATGATTGCAAAAAGTAAATATTTATGAATTTCAAAACAATTATTTCGACTAAATTTGTTGCAGATATAAAACTAAATAATGGTCAATTGCAAATCAATTTTTGATCATTTGAAGTTGGCATATATCGAAATAAATAAGTTACAGTATTTATAATCTGGTAAGGGCCATGTCAGAATTAACCGTATGAGATTTAATACTGGAATTGCCCTAAGAACAGATCAACCCTCTATCAGATGACATTTAAGTTTTATTACAATGATGGAACTGCACATACAAATCATTAAAATTACCTTGACTGTGTTGTATGCAATGTGTCTTGTATGCAACTAAGGGAGGTTGGTGCATGAGCTTTCATCCCTCGGGTTTTCTGGTCGTACCCTAGATTGGTTTTCTCTTTAGCTGCAACTACTATGGTTGTTCAGTACGATTCTGGATACATCCTGAGATGTTTATTATTTTGTATGTATATCTTTAGTTAGTTTCTCTGGATGTGGAGTTTATTGTTAGAGATTTCCTTTTGATGGGATGTAGTTTTGTTTACACTGTCTTGTCTATTTGGGCGCTGAAGACAGGATAATAGCGAGAATTGTGCGCATATAAAATCGATTCAAGCTAACCAGTAGGCCTTATTGCCTACTGACCGTTCCAAGCTGTAACCCTGTCTTTACCACCCTTTCTGTTGTTTTTTGTTTCATGGTTCCATGTAATTTTATTTACACTGTCTTGTCTATTTGGGCGCTGAAGACAGGATAATAGCGAGGATTGTGCGCATATAAAATCGATTCAAGCTAACCAGTAGGCCTTATGTCCCACTGACCGTTCCAAGTCGGTAACCCTGTCTTCACCACCCTTTCTGTTGTTTTTTGTTCCATGGTTCCATGTCATTTTATTTACACAGTCTTGTCTATTTGGGCGCTGAAAACAGGATAATAGCGAGGATTGTGCGCATATAAAATCGATTCAAGCTAACCAGTAGGCCTTATTGCCTACTGACCGTTCCAAGTCGGTAACCCTGTCTTCACCACCCTTTCTGTTGTTTATTTTGTCTCTTTCATTGTAGTTTCAAGTCCTTGTTTGCAGTACAGTGCGGACCTACGATGCCACCTGTGGTTTCTATAGGACCCTATATATTATTTTGGGAGTGTGGAACTCTTTCAGATGTAGACGAGTTTACATTTCCTGAAGTTGCTGAACATACATGAGGGGGCTGCTTCACTTTGGGCTAAGGCAAAAAATGAAATACATTTATAATTGCTATTTTTAAAAATGTATTTTTCTGAAAGTCATGTGTAGGATAATGCAAATCATAAATACAACAATATTTGCTATAGGCAACAGCATATAATGTTGCAATAATTTTAGTGCAGAAATTAGGTGTTTCTTTTTGGGGTGAGATATATTGAACATAAGTTATAGTTATAAAAGAGGAGGTGATAAGGAATGTAATTACTTGTACGTACGCGTGCATATATGTTTATTGTTATTTCTTGTTGGTCAAAATAACCAGACTCAGTGAGATATTATTAGCGGTAATTGCTGTTTTGTTTAAAAGAAGTTATTTTCTTCTTTAAGTGGCCATAAATATTTATTGCCTTATTTATGCTGTCTGATTGAAGGTAATATAATTCAATTAATGCTACATGTTAATAGCGTTGATAATACCTTTAACATACTAAAAACATACCTTAAACTTCTCTGAGCCTTGTACTGTGTGAGCACCAGTACTAGCTGATGGTGATATTTTCCTAATATTTCCAATCAGTCGCTGTGTTGTCTGAAAATGTAAAAGCAATGGTTACGTGAATATTTGTTTGAAAATAATATCTATATATGAAATATACCATGTAATAGTATATTTCTTATAACTTTAAAGAGTAAATACCATATTCATGAGATTGCTTTATAGGAATGCTTAGAAACGTTTTTTAAATAAAATATTCTTTGAAAGCGCTTCATTGCTGAAGAAGGCAAACATGCAGCATTTGAAACCTTCTAAAGCCACAATGCTGAGTTATTATACCACAGGAAGCTTGACTTGGTCGAAAGGTTCTATCATTACATATGGCAGGAGGTACCTAGGAATAAGTTAGACTCATGCACTAAAAATAAACTGTCATGCATTGCCCAACATCCGCTTAAAATGATTCAAGCATATAATGCAAAGTTGTTATCCACACTTATTTTAAGTCGGTATGACATGGCAAGGAACAATACATTTTAAGTGGTTTGCTTATCTGTACAATTTATGAGGAGTCGAAAATTTACATTTTTATCCAATTACCTTACAATTTCAAATGTGCCTTTAATGGTATGGTTGTATTTTCTGCTTCAATAATGTACCTGTTCTGTCGCATTTGCTGGAGGATCATCACTCAGTGCGCATACAGACACTTCATTGGGTGATGTTTGACTGCTGTCTTGTGAAAGTCTCCTTAACGTACGTCTTGCTTTATACGAGGAGAACTGAAGTAAACGGTAAACATGTTACATGATGGCGTCAATTAAGTAGCCATATAAATTGACAAATATTAATAATATATTTAAGGGAACCTCCCCCCACCACTCACCAGACACACAATATGTATTGCGTCCCCCTACCCTTTATATATGTATATATATAAACATACACAACCCCCCTCCCCCACCCATCCACCCCCCCACCCCCCCCCCCACACACACTCCCTCACCCCCGGCCCCAACCACAAACACATGGGACTTTTCAATTTAAATTGGGCCATACATTTGTCATTGACAACTGTAACCATTTTTATGAATTTAATTCGGGTTTAAGGCTCACCAAGACATAAAAGGTTATATGGCGCCTAACAGGAATTAATGGGCCAGAGTCATCCTTCATTTACATAAAGATAAACATATAGAACCTTCTTACCTGCAGAACTGCAGAGTTGCTGCAAATTCTATAGTACACTCCATTTGCAGCCACGTTTGCTCGTTTGCATTAACAGGATGAAGACTTTGAATGAGCATGTTAAAAAATATGAAAGAAAGAATGGTGTTTTACGGCACGTTGACACATAAATAGGTCATATTGTGTGCAAAAAATGACGAAAGATGAAGGAATTAAGTACATGTACTAATTAAAAATTAATGTAAATATATAAATATAAAAGTGTTAAAAATAAGGGATGATATGGAAGATAAAACTATTAAAAATAAGGGATGATATGGTAGTAATATAAACTATATATGTGAATCAACATATGAATGGGGTGGGTGGGTGGATTGCTACCCCTCTGCATTTTGTATGTTTTTGAGATTGCTGTGGTTGTGTTATACTCCCGACAACCACACGGGGGATTACAATAAAAGTTGAGTATATAAATATCAGTGTTCTCCAGAAAACGTTGACTTTATGCGCGTGGAAAAAAACGCCCAAATAAATTGTGCTAATCGCTAGTGCGCACTTTAATTGGTCTAATCTGCCAGGACCGATATCTGCAAGTAAGACATACGGTCTAGCTGGCCGAGACTATTTTTGGTTGGTATTCCAGTGTGGCAGCACTGTATAATTGATTGTTGTGCTCATTGATGAAATGAAAGCGAGTTATATATTAATGGCAGGATCTTGGAGATCCAAATTAAAGATCAATATTAGAGCGATATCGGCTATTACTCTAAACCCTAGCGCCGGCTACTTTTCTCAAATATACAAAAAAAATATATAATTATTTATCTTTGTACATATAAAAGTGTCCGTACAGACCAATGAAAAATGAGTGTAAAATGCACCAGAACGCACCATTTTGCACCGTCAAAATAAAACAAATCTGTGGGAGACTGCCCAAACACCCCTAGTGCGCGGGCACAGCCCTCCCACCCCTCGCCGCTTCGCAGCTCCAGCGATTCGCTTTGCATCTCGCATCGTGTGCAACTGCTCCTACTACAATTATTTTTTCACCTACTACTTCATATTTTCTGGAGAGCACTGGTATATATACTTATTAATATACAATACAGATGAATGCGTTTGAATAGCAGATGCTTTAAACGACTTCTTTGTAACATTTAATAAATAATGTGGATTCTTCACTACAAATGAATAAAGAAAAGCTGTACAACAGTAACAGAATAAAAAGGAAGTTGTTTTTATCACTTTTATGAATTAAATATAGTATTTTCTTGTGTTTTCATGATCATATTCATTCAATTTCATCAACACCACTGTTCATTACTTTTTAAACTAAAATATCTTCTTTTATATAAATTTATCATTCGCCTATCAGGCATTAATAGTACACACATATACATAAATTGAAAACATCATAAATTAGACACAAACATTTCATATAATTATTAATTGATTTGTTTTGTTTGTATTGTGTTTTACATCATTTTCAACACATTTAACGTTATATATATTTATTGTGGTGGAGACCACCCACTTTTCCTGGGTAGAACCAGTACTGTACACCTCCCGCCATCCGTAAGAATCGACAGTTTCTCACAAGTCGAGCTCACAGAGGGATTCGAACCCGCAACGGTGAGAAGAGAAAGCTTACAACACAACGTTGAAAACCATTCTGGCACGGAGATGGTAATTATTAATTGAATAAAGGTATATATATATAATAATATATCTTTATGTGCTTGTTGCTGTATCTGTACTTGTCAAATTTATACAGGAATGTTCATACCCATTTATATTCTTCGTGAACTTACACAAGGGATGGATGGTTTTCTAATCCCAGATGTACATTTAAATCTTGGTACAGCAAGCACTGGTAACATGTGTGTAAAATAGAAGGCTGACAATTTTGGAACCATCACCTTTATCCATAACTGTCTATCTATTAAAATTATTTCTATAAACTTGTCGTGTGGGTCCGTTCTCCTGACAACAAAATCACACCAGGGCTTATTTAATATGTTCAGTTGGCCTTGTACCTGGTAGAAGTATGATTTCTTTTCAGTTGTACAGTGCCATGTTCATCTTCTTTCAAACAAAATGTCTTAATCTGCATCTGTTATTGGCAAAACGTTGTTTTGAAGCAAGTTCTTCATTTCAAGAAGACCTTCACCACTGTCGGTTTCAACCACCAAACCGTCACTGCTTTCTATAAGGTATGGAAACTCCGTGCTTATCATAAACCCTAATGGTTTGACGTCTGATATAGTGTTGCATTCTCGGTTTTTATTCATAATGTATTCCTTTATGGTTGATGACTCTTCTTTTAATCCCTTGGCTGAGTATCTGTTTCCTCTAGATATTGTGTATAACAGCCTTTTAACCACTGCAGGGTTGTTGTTATTCGGGGACCTGCATACAATTTCACCCAATGAGGAGCTTGTGAGCCTAAGTTTTCGTTCGTGAAACTACCTATCACTCAGGCTTTGATCGAGAGTTGCCCTTTCCACATGCTTTTTTTCATGTTCCTGTAGGTCAACACTCTTCACATACAGTTTCTCACATTCTTTGTTCAATTCAGTCATAGGTATGTCCGGTTCATCACTGAGGATATTAGGTCCATAGTCTAACTTTGCCCTTTTAGTGTTGCACTGGGATTGACTCTCCAGTTTCCTTTTTCTCTTCTTTAACTTATTTTCAGGCTTCTTCTGAGACCGTATGCTCTTTTCAAACTGCTTGGCTCTATGCCTATATGTGTCGACGAATACAGAATCGGCTCTTTTTCCCGTTACTGACGTATACACGATAGGTGACCATGCAGGTCCTTTCATTTATCGCAGTCCCCCACCATAGCATCTGCCGTAAAAAGAGCCACGGAAACACTTATTGTACATTTTGCCGCCATCAAATTTACACCTTATGTTCATCCATGACTCTGCAAGATTGGATGTAAAGTTGCCAATGAGGCGATCAGCTTTCATGGCTAACCTGTTTAAGTACAGATAAATATCCTTCAACATTACTTCATCAACATGTACTTCACTTGTGTCACCTCCTTGTCTGATCTTGTATATTTCACTTTCACTCAATTCCTTTGTACTATCTGTCCAATATCTACATTGAGTGCACAATCGCTCGCTTTGTTAGCTTCCCTTTTCCCTTATATTGGGGCTTTTCAGAAACAATGTTTCTTGTTCGAGCTTGGCTGCATATGTAGCACAAATGGTTGCGAACTCCAATGAATAGAAGTTTTTTGGTATGTGCGCCAAAAATAACTGCAACACCACCCATAGCATTATATATATGTATTATGGGTGTTCTAGACCACAACCAAATCACCCCAAATAATCTAAAATCACCACACAAAAATTTCAGTTTACTGAAAATTAAGTCGATTTAACTGGTTATTTATCATGTCCCAGGCGCTAAATAACCCAAGATTTAAAACTTGAATTGTGAAAATGTTTTAAATTTGGATGTTTAAATTTTATTACAAAATAGAGGTTAAACATTAAAACTTAGGTTAACAAACTTTTTTAAAATAGGGGTAGTGAAGAACACAAGTTTAAAATTGTTTGTAATGTTATAAAATGTTTCTTTAATACAAAACAAATTTGTTGATTTGTTATCAGAATTACATTCAAATTAACAATTTTCCGATCTTGAATACAAAGGTGGTGGATCATACTCAAACACACTACTAAAACAATAAATCACACACTTTTAAGACTTTTTTGTAAGGTTGCCATTGCTTCCTTTCTTCCCTGCTCTACTAGTTCCTTTTTTTGAACTTCACTAATTTCAAGTTTCTTTTGTTTGATATCCTGTTTCAAATTATAGTATCTTTCCAGTTCATCTAAAATCAACTTAAACTCTTGCTCAGATATGTGTGCATCACTCAACGCTTTTGATATGAACTGCTTTATACTATTTAACTTAGACTCTGCCAAAGTTTTTATTTCATGATGTTTTTGAGCTTTTGCATTAAGCTTGCGTCTGATAAAATTAATACAAACACCTGTAGCTCCACATACTATTGCTGCTATTTCTAAAGGTAACAAAACTGGAACAACAAATCCAATCCCAGCCATAATAACACCTGCAGATATCAAGGTAGTGTCAATTCCATCTGTAATATTAATACCACGTTTATATTTTTTATAAAGAGATTTGCGTGTGTCTCGCTCTGTAATTAACTTTCGTTCAATCTCTGAAATATTTTGTAATCTATAATTTTGTCCGTCTTCCACTGGCAACTCAGGATATAAACTTGGTGCTGTCGGTTGCTTCATTTTTTTTATTTATTGATAAAAAATTAAATTAATTCAATTAATAATGATGCCACCGTATTCACAGCGGTAGCGTTAGCAACCGGACAGGATTTTAAGCGACGTGATTTGGTTAAGTTTTCAATCTTTGTTCCTTTCAAGACTCCCAGTGGGAATATAAATCAGCCGGCTATTATGATTCCTGTTAAACCTGGTGGATAAAAAATATGTTTTATAAAAAATGAGAAAAAAAACATGGATACCATCAATCCCTGCCCAGCAGTAACTGTACTCTTTGTTATTTTTTATATATATGTTTGTAGGCAAAAAAAATAAATAATTATAAATAAAAATATTGGTAACCACGTGTTAACATTTTCAAAAAATGGCCATCTTTTCCAGTCTACCCATATAATTTCCTCTTCCTCTTCATCATCATCTTCAATTCCATATTACCCTTCATTTTCATTGTCCTCTTCATTTTCATTTTCCTCTTCCTCTTCCATTTTTTTTCATCATATAATTATAACATTATATTTTTTATAAAAAAAACAAAAATAGTCCAAAGACTAAATTTTTAATATTAAATTTTTAAACACATCTTTTAAGGGCAAGCTCTCAATACCCAGTACACTAATTAGCATACTGTTATACAATTTTGTATACAATATATTTTTGTTGATACAAAAATTAAGCCAGCTCAATTGGCTACTACATAAGATTAAAGTATTTTAGATAAAAAAAAAAACATTACTGCTTTTTTAAATCCATAGAATAAAAAATCTTAAGCCAGCCGTCATCCAGTCAATCATTGCCTAACAATGACTGTAAACTAATTTTTATATTTTTTTATTGGAGTGGAAAGAAATATAAAAAATATGTAATTCGTAGAATTAAATTCAATTAATTCAATTAATAATGATGCCACCGTATTCACAGCGGTAGCGTTAGCAACCTTGCATACAAAGTTTAACAACAGAACCAGCACCAATCTCTAAAGGTTTATCAAAGTTATCATGATTGCGTGGGATGATGTGAAGCGTTATGCCATAATTTGGTTGTTCAACACCATTGACAGAAACTATTACAGTTACATGTACGTCACCAATTAATCGGTCACTTGCTAAACCTATTCCCATAATCCGTCCACGGCGTGTCATTACATGCCTCACATTTGTTTCTGCTCCACCGTTACCAATTGAGAGTATTCTATTCATTGCAATTGGACCCTTAGCCTCCGCAAATATTGTTATAATCCCATATTTAAGATTATCAACTCTATCTCTCAAATGATTAAACTGGTTAACAAAAGGCACAATTCGCCTATATAAATCTTGAACATTATTTATCAAAGCCTCTAAGTCTTCTGTTTTTTTAGGTCTTGTTGGTCCAAATATACTCATTGTTTTTTTATAAAAATATATTTTTTAAATAATTTCTAAAACACAACTCATAGGCAAACCGTGATTATTTATCTTGTTACCATACTCATCTCTGACTTCTATTTTCAATTCAGTAATTGCATCATTCGTAAGACAGTGATATTTAGGATAAAAACTTGTATATACTATATCTCCAAACTGCTTATTTACTACAGGTACAACACCTATAATAGTGCTTGGTGCACCATTGAAATAATTACTACTCGTATTAACTTGTTTCAGATGAACATATAGCTGTTTATAAGGAGCTAAATCAATTGGGTAATCTCCTAAATTAGTACCTGTCAACCATTGTCTGTCCTTGAATCCCAGCATAATTGAAAGACCGCTTGACATTCGTACGTATAATGCTGAAGCCAATTTGGGCAATACTGTCCAGGGTAATATTTTCATTTAGCGATTTAAAACTTTCTACCAAGTCTTGAAAGTTATAGAGTCCACCAGGTAAATGTTCTATTTTATATGGGTTTCTTGTCTTTACGATTTCATGATTAATATTATGCCAACCGATAGTGTATGTAAAACTCTTTAATCCAACGCGCTTAGTTCCATCTCTATTATCGATATACTGTTGTAAATTAATAGAGTTGTATATGCTTGAAATTGTATGAAACATTTTTTTTAATATATATAAAAAATACAAATAAAAATGATTTCTAAAGAATTCAAATATAACCCAGATGCTCAATATTCAAATACTTGTGATAGATATAATAAATCAAAACATAGTCATTACATCAAACGGTAAAGACTTTAAAGCATCATTTCCAAATGTCTTTGAAAAATACAAACTCCCATACGTTAAATCAGATGTTATAGTCCAACGCTGGGAAACAGATTGGATGTTATTTTGGCAGAATCAGTTGAATTTTGCTATTTGGTGTGCGACAACTGGATGTGGTATTGATTTCAACAATCATCTAAAAGCTGATGCACTGGTTGGTTCGTTATTATGATTTCATGTCTACTACCAAGTCAGAAGAATATTATTTGAAATGAGTGTAGCAATGCCGCAAGACTCAAATTGGAATGCGTTTAATAACACATATAACCGAAACGCATACGAAAGAATATGCAAGGAGTTTAACGTTAACTTAAATTCGGACTGGAGACAGAAACAAAGCTATAATGATGGGCTAGGAACAATTTATAATTACTGGACAAATACTGGTTATCATCCTTTGGTAAATACTGTATACGACAACAAAAGGATGAGTTTTACAGTCTATGAGAGTGATAAAACATATCACATTGATTACATTGCACAAGGATCTGAGGCTGACAATAGTTGGTCTACTTTTATACTAGATTGTTCATCTGGATTTACAAGAGCAGGAGTAGAAAGAATCAATGACAGCATAAGAACATACTGCTGGGCAATTCTTGGCTCACAATCACAAACAAGAACAGATATACTTGGAACTGGAACGGCATTTGATGCACAGAAACAATTTCTTGCAAATGTAGAGGACGCAATAAATAGCCCCATCGACTTGCCCAGTCAAATTTCAAGATATGAAACCACCCTAAAATAAGCAAGAAGTAAAGTAAATTTTGTCTATGGAAGTGGATTGTACATGTCTCCGAGTGATATGGAATTAAGAATCGGAACAATACAAGACTACAATAATGAAATTGTAATAGCAACCGATGCGCAAGCATTAGGATTGAATAATGATGTAAATGTAAAACCAGTGACACCAAACATTGTTCAACCTTTTCAAGGCACCACAACAAAATCATTTCTGCCAGACTTTGATAAATCATTGATACATAAAACTGTGGAGCATAACCCACCAGAAATAAAAAAAATAGCGATTGAACATGAAGATAACAAAACAACTATAATTGTTGGTACTATAGTAATAAGTCTTGCTGCATTACTTATCTACGAGATTTACTAAACCACTCTTTGGCTGCCACATACAACAACCCGGAAACAAACACAAGCAAAGCCCATAGATTGTTACCAAGCCAATTAATAACATTACCTGTTGCAGATAAAAGCCATGATACTATTGTACCAATAACTCCTGGAAGTGCTGCAGCAGCTTTACCAGCTAGGTGGCAAGAAGTTTACCAAGATTACTTATTTGTTTTTTTATCCAGTCCTTGACACTTGATGGATCAGGTTTTGGAGTTGGCTTTGGAGTTATCGCAGCACTTGATGTAGGAATAATGGCCTCAACTAATACCCCAATAATCATACCAAAGGCAGTCAAAATACTAACAATAGTAATACCTTGCTCTTTGAATAATGTTTTTATTCTCTCACCCAATGTTGTGTCTTCTTTTAACACCTTATTTATAGTTTCTTTTATCCTGTTTATTTGACTGCGTAATGCTTCTTTGTTTTCACTCGCCGCTTCAAGTCGTGCTCTTCTTTCATCTTCTAAGTTTTTTATTCTGTCATGTATGCGCTCTTGTTGAAACTCGTCCTCCTGCCCGGGGATGCTAACCTGTTCTAATTTTTGTTTTTCTTTTGTTATGTCTTTATCAAGCTCAGTGAGCTTTGAGAGATTATTAGTAAGTTCTCCACGAAAGATTTGCAATCTCTTATCTAAACCTCGTATCTCTCGCAGTGTTAGATCTTTTGGTTGAACAGCAGTTTTAGGATGAGTTTCATCTATTATATTACTCAAATCACTCTCAATTATATTTACAGCATCTACTGTATTTTGTACATCTTCAGTTGTTGAAAAAGTTTGCAATGATATATTTTCTGCAGCGATGGTATCTCTTGTTTTTACCAAGGCTGCTAATTCTGCCCTGCCCTGAGCCTTTCTTTCACGTGGATCTAAATAATCATACATTTTTAAATTATTTTTCACGAAGTCAATGCCATGTTTTCTAACTAAAGTGTCCATCACATAAAACTTGATTGGTTCGTTTGGATTATTTCCCCTATAATAGGTAAGTGGAACATCATCCGTTCCCAACCGAACTGCATATAACATTGTTCTACCGATTTCGTCCTCATTCACTATGAAATCATTTTTATAATCAATTCCGCTGATCTCAGCATTAACTTCAGTAAACAATTGATCTACTAACAATCTTTTTTGTGTAAGCTGTTCTTTTGTTTTATCTTCCCCTTGAAGCTGATTAATATGGTTATTTTCATTTACAATTTGTCTCTGGAATTCTGAGCCAGGTTGTATAAATTCTGATTCTTCATCAAGTAATTCACTTACATAAGCATCCACATCTTCAGCATCAAACGTAGGATTTTCAAATCCTCCTTCAGCCATTATTTATTTTATTTAATTTTAAAAAATATATTTAAAAAATAAAAACAATGTCAGCTTACGGAAACAAACTCAACTCTTATAGAAAACTAAGAGAACCTCGTGGTGCCACGGGCATCCGCACACGTTTAGTAATAACTAATAATCCATCAACAATAGGCCAAAACCAGCAACTGCTTGTGAGATTTCCCAATCTAAGTACTAATGATGTAATAGTTCCACGTACTGCTCGTCTTGCCTTTGAAATAGAACTTAGAAGCAGAACTGACGTTAACGCTACTCTATTCCAGAATCTGGGTAGAACAATTGTGAAAAAAATAAAAAATAAGTGGCAATGAAGTCATGTCAATTAGATGACAGTGATATATATCATTGTTATGTAGATTTATGGAAAAGCCCTACTGAACGAGTAAACATAGCTTACCAAGGTATTGGTAAAGCAAACATGTTAAAACATAGAATTGGTGCGGGAGATAAATCCTCAGACACCGAAGATGAAGCTATAGCAGCAGCTTATAAAAATAGATTTTGTATTATACTGGACTTTGAAATGTTAGAAAGTCATATGCCATTTTATCAAGCGGGGCTTGGTGATACGTTAGAATTTGAATTAACGTTTAATGATTATAACAAAGTTATCAAAAGCAGTGATGCTGATGCATCTTATGTAATAAAAAATATCTGCTTGGAATTTGATACGGTTAGTGATGTTGAATTAGCCAGACAAATAAGACAGCAAACCAATGGTAAGATGTCATTTATGTATGATCGTATCTTGCGACATAGAAAAATAATAGCAAAGAAATCTGAAACCCTTTGGAACATCAACATTAACACACCAGCACGGAGCATGAAAGGTATTCTAATGCTGTTTGAAGACCCAGAAAGAACAGACACGGAATCCTTTTACAACCAAAAGATTGAAAAGGTTGAAATGACAATAGAGGGAGTACCAAATCAGTTGTATAGTCAGGGCATGAAGGCATATCAACATTGGGATGAAATCAACAAATATTTTGCCTTGACATCAAAAAAAAACAAAGAGTCAGACATAGTGGCAAAGGACTTATACTTTACCAATGTTTCTCTTGAGACTTATCTAACAAAATCATATGCTCTGTGGCTTGACCTTAGAACATGTGATGACAATTTATTACACGGCAGTGGAAGAAGAATAGAAAACGGCAGTGAAGGCATAACGATACTAATAAACAAAAAAGCAGATGCAGATCAACCTTTAAATATTTATGTATATATAATACAAGACGCGCAAATCAATTTCGAAGATGGAAGATTCAAAGAATCACTATACTAAATATCCTAAATATTCACACAGTGCCATTATATGTGGTCAGACAGGCTGTGGCAAAACAGAGTTTGTTCTTGACATACTTGAACAAGAGTATGTTGGAGTTTTTGAACATATAATTATATTGTGTCCAACCATAGAGTGGAACGAGGCTTATAAAAATAGATCCTGGATAGGAGATGTGAGAAACCCGAGAGATAAAAAAATAATAATTGGCAATCCTGTTAGCAACGGCAAAGAAATGTTACAAGAACTGTTGCGTTTATTTTTCAAACAATATGCTGGCAAACCCACATTATACATCATTGATGATTGCTCCGCCACAAAAGAATTAACAAAGAAAATGTTATCAGAGTTGGCATTCTCTGGCCGTCACGCCAAACAATCAGTGTGTGTCATTTCACAGAGATATAATTCTGTATTGAAAGATCTGAGAGAGCAATCAAAATGGTTGTGTATGTTTTACACTAAGGACAGAGATAGTTATGAAAATTGTTTGAGAGAAAATGATGTTATTCCGACGTTGGAGGAGAGAACCAGAATAAGAAAAGCTTCAGCAAAGACTAAATATTCCAAGTTAATTTTGAGGACTGGCCAACCAACTGGTTATTGGGTTGAATAATTACTTTTTTTCTAACTGTTGCTAATAGTAATACTAACAGCAAAGTAGCAATGTTAATAGCAATACTGACATGAAAATATAATGAAAATATCGAACAATATAGTAATGCTTATAGCATTGCTCATAGCAAATTAGTAATGTTAATAGCAATGCTTGCAGCAAATTAATAATGTTAATAAAAAAATAGCAATGTTAATAACAAAGCTATTAACAATACTAACAATTACTAGTTGCATGAATATCGCAGCTGGTTGTTTTGTGTTTTATATTTATTTCAAGATAAAAAATAAGATTACTAATATAAAATGAATGCGGAAGAACTATTACAAGATATATCAGAAGGTTTCACGGAACGTGATGAATCAAAGCAACAAGAAACAAAAAAAGAAAGATTATCAGCCATAGTGGCTGGCGGCGGTAGTCGTCAATATTTGGGTAAAGACAAACAACTCACAAATATAGATAGCATGCCCCCGGATGAAATTAACAAACTTTACTGCAGATATGAAGCAAGGCTTGGGGAAATCATGACCAAGACTTTAGGCAATTCTTTTATTAACTTGTATGTGATGGGAGTATCAAAATATTTTAATGTAACCAATCCACCAAAACTGATAGAAGATTTGGAGGAAGACCCATTTATTAATCATGCTTTGACAAGTGCTTGTTGTGAGTTGTATTACAGGTATGGGATGTGCTTAGCGCCATTTACAGCAATACTGACAACTGTTAGACATATTGATTTTAATAAAAATAAAAATATAGATACTATAAATGGAGAACCAAGAGAGTGAAGTTATACCTGTTGTTACACAACCTATTGAACAACAAAAAGTAAAAAATCCAAAACGAATAGAGGCTGGGAAAAAAGGAGCAGCGGCGAAAAAGGCAAAGCGTCAGGATGCACAGAATGCAAAGCAAGATGCTGCAAAGCAAGATGAAATAACAAAAATAACAATAGGTGAAGAGAAACCAGAAATCAAAATAAACGTATACAAAAATTATATTCCACCGTGTCTGGTTTTATTAGGCATTGCTGGATTGGGTTTGTATATTTATAACAGAAAATCTGCTACGCAACCTGCAGTTGTGCAACCTGTTCATGTTGCACCAAAAGACCCGTTTGATTTTAAATAATTTATTTTTAAAAAATAATCATATAAAAAAAATGGCAGCAAGTATTGACGGAAAACAAATTGTAAATATGGTGTATCACGCTGGAGTGGAAACACTTTTAACTGTTGGATATTCTGAGATTAGCAAAAAACTAATAAAAAGACCAGCACCCAAAGTGGATTTTAATATGACAGATGTTGGGATGCTGTCTATGGATATAATGTTAGCAATGGCTACAAAGGATATGCTGATTAAGCAAGGTATTATTCCTGCGGATATTATGAAATATTTTTTAAAAATATTTATAAAAACATGGCAAGTGCAGTAGCAATGATGATAGGTGGCGCATTAACAAATGCATTGGCATTTAGCTGTTCAAATTATTTCTTTTCAAAAATGGGAAGTCATTCAGACGAGGAAAGACAAAGGCATGACAAAGCCGTGGAACAATTGGAAGCAGCACAAGCGGCGTGGAATAAAAAAAAGAACAGAGAGATTAGATTTTATTAATAAGCAACTGCAAAAAGAGCATCATGCAGAGCAGACTTTTGATGATGTAGACCAGGCCATGAAACAGTATTATTATACAACTGGCAAACATTTGCTTTTGGAACCGGAGCCCAAGTTGAGTGATTTCTATACACCATCTCCAGATCAACAAGATAGAGAAAGTTTATTGTGCAGGGCATGGCTGCAACTGGATTTGTGGCGTACAAATTGATTTCATAAAAAAAAAATATGATTACTTTGAAATAACCTTTGGAAAGACTAAGTCATATGCATGATACCTATTTGTTTTGTTGTTTTTACATGGTTTCAATCCAAGTGGTCGAATATAATATGGTGGTTTAGCACTCTTCTCTAATTTATCTTTGAGATGACCAGGCGCCCATACTTCACCGTTGTCTAATAATGTCAATACCATGGATGGACCGTATTCAGTATCCAGTATTTTCGTATCTGTAATAGTGTATATTTTATTTATTTCCAAGTCTGTCCATTTCTTTGTGCGTTTTTGATATTGCTCTTCAAGCAGTTCATCAAATCGTGCAGTTGTGATTTCCATTTTTTCTTTATAGTTATATAAAGTTTAATCTTTAGTAAAAAAAATGGAAAAGATTTATTACAGCCCAAAAGGATTTTGGAAAGGTTACTCAGCAGTTAAAAAATTGGCAAAAGAGGCTGGTGTCAGTGAGAAACAGGCATTAACATTTTTAAAGAAACAAGTTGTGTGGCAGATTTATTTACCCGCACCAAAGAAAATAGGTAGACCCAGGTTTGATGTTTCCACTAAGAATGGAGTGCATCAAGCTGATTTGTTATTTCTGCCGCATGATACTTTTGGCTTTGGCCGTGGACGCAAGACATATACATATGCATTGACTGTGGTTGATATTGCAAGTAGATACAAAGAAGCAGAGCCGCTGACTTCCAAGGATATTAAAGAAGTTGCTAAAGCATTTGAGAAAATATACAGTCGGCATTTGAAATATCCAAAATTATTACAAGTGGATCCAGGCAGAGAATTTATGGGTGCAGTATTGCAGTTGATGGCAAAACATAATGTAAATATCAGACGGGGCAGAACAGAAATACACAGAGACCAAGCTTTAGTGGAAAGATTTAACAGAACATTAGCTGAAAGATTTGTTTGGTTATCAGTATGCTAAGGAAATAGATTCACAAAAACGCAATAGAGTGTGGGTAAAAAGATTACCAGAAGTTGTTAAAGCAATAAATGTGGAAACAAAAAAGCCCACTCCTGTTGAAACAAAAACATTAAAAAGTGATCCTATCTGTATGAATGCAAGTGTAAGATATTTATATCAACCCGGGGAACAAGAAGGTGGAAGACGCAGAGCAACTGATCCAATGTGGAGTGAAGATATTCACAAGATTAAAAGTTATATGGTGATGCAAGGTATAAGAGTTTATTATTTGAAATTACCAGCGCCACAGAGAGAATTTGTCAAAGAATAATTACTTATTGTTCCTGCTGATACCCAAATTCATAAGTTTTTATAGAAACCATGTGCATCAGTTGTAATTCCATCTTCCCGAATGTATCTTTTAGTGTAAAATGGTGACAGTGTTACTTTGTTTACTGTTATGCCGTATATTTGATGTTTTACTGATCGCATCATATTCATTTCATGTGTAAACTTTTTCTTATCGAATAGTGCTTCTTTATAGTTTTCAAATTTTATATGTTTTTGAACTACATAAGTTTTTACACCCTTTGCTTTTTTAATGAGTTGTTCATCCGCTTTCAAAATAGAATATAGCTTGGGTCTTAATCCAACATACTCAGCTATAGCAACACCAGCAAATTCGTCTTTCATTTTACCCAATACCTTATTGTTTGTATCATCATGCATTGGGTGATTTTGAGGATAATTACTTAGATCATACTCATCTTTCATTTCAGCTATGTCTTTGTACACATCTTCTGTTTTGATGTCTACCAGTAGGCTGTCAGTGTCTGTGTATAATAAAGTACAGTTATCTCCGTACCTTTTCTTTAGGGTATTATAGTACCAATCATACATCATGTACTTTGATAAATCTAATACTACCATCCCAACATAAATTGGTTTGTTTAATGTTAATTTTGATAAGTAATTAATGGATTACCGGCCGACGTTTTGTTTACATGTATTGCTGACAATTCATCGGAAAACTTTATACGCCTGTTAAAGTTGGGTTTGGCTATTATTTTTCTTATCTTTTCATTTTCAGAGCCGTCAGTTCTGACTAGTTTTATATCAGTCCGCTTGCGTAGATTTTTCATTGTCTTGCCAAACACAGAGTTGTTCATAAGTTTATAAAAATCTTTTTCAAATTCTGATTTACCTTTTTTTCTAAGTTCTGTGTTTAGATTTATGTATGATTTCATCCATGGTTTTTCATTAAATTCTAATACTCTGTGTATTTTCTTTAGTCTCATACCCACAGATAAATACAGTTGCAGGTTTTTGTGATGTATCACATATTTTTCTTTGTCCATACGATTTGGGACTAGTTGTTCTGTATTTATCATGCTATCATTTTCCAAAATATCTGTCTGGTATTCTGACAATCATTCTTTTTTTACTGCTAATCTTTCCGGTGCAAGTGGATAGCCATTGTGAGCTTCATCGAGTTCTTTAGGATATTCCAAATCAACTTCTAGAAAATATCCTTTTCCTTCCTTTAGCTCCGACAAGGAATCTAATTTCACCCACTTAAAGCCAGAATATGGAAGTAGGTGACTCATTGCCCACCCATAAAGGTTATTTGCATCAAAATACATTAAAAATCTGTTTTTCTCTCTAGTGTTATAATCAGCTACATATGGATTGTTTGCTTTGGCATGTCGTTTTGATACCATACTTATGCCACCTCGCATTCCTTTTTCTACAAACAAGTGCATGTCAATGTCTGTCAAAAGTTCTAAAACTATTTCTGAATGTTTAAGTAAAGCATCCCAAGATAATCCAGGTGCTGTGTAGTTATGCAAAGGATCGAGTTTATATGCATTCATGCATGTTTTTCTGAAAGTTTGAAATACATCTGCTAACAAAGTTACATCAGTTTTTAGATATAAATCATGATAGTCTCCAAGAGTTTTACAGTTAAACTCTTTCCATATTTTTTGAGCATATTCGTAATCTTCGAGACTTATACTTTCATCTTTGAGACTACTGTAAAACTTTTCTATAGGTGGTAATTGCGTTTCCTTAAATCTTTCCACACTGTCCATATAATCATACGGGTAAACACCTTTTCGTAAAAGTAAATTTGTTTGTTCCCAAACTGATTTTTGGTAATTTTGAAATCAGATTTGTCTGTTGCACCAACCATTTTTTCCAGAGGCGAAGCCATAAACTGATGGCTATCCAAGAACCTAAGTTGTCCTATGCTAAATGATATGAGCCGCAACACACGAAAACGTCCCTTCGGACGTTTAGACGACAACGTCATAAAGTAACAATTTATGACGTCGGCCGGTAACCAATTAATTACTTATCAAATGTCTCGTTACTTCTGTGTTTTAGCTATTTATGTATTTTTCAGCATTGCTTGGAATGCATGTAATATTACCTGACATTTTATGTATTTTTTGCATGATGAGATGACTATCATATCCTTTGAGGTTATGAAATTCAACAGGGATGATTGTTTTACCTGGTTTTATTTTTAGTTTCAGGTTACAGTTTTTATATGCTGCACCTCTATATTCTCCTGTAAAATGACAGTGGTCTCTTACTTTGCCGTTTTTACCGCATTTCCTACCTATTTCATTCTCGCATATCCAGCAGTGTGTTGCTTTTTCATAATCTTCCTCATTTTGTTGTGTCATGATTAATGGTTTTGGGTGAGCAAATATTTTATTAATGTTGCTCTTCTCACATTCTAAATGTTTTAAAAACTTTTCAACAGCATCTTCACCTCTGTAAATAACAGGTTCTTCAGTTTTACCATCATATCTGACAACCTGGTATCCAAAACTACAAGCTTCTTCTACATTTTGAATTTCAGATTTCTTTCCAAATTTGGTTGATTGCTGTTTGACTATACTCTCAAAATCAGCATATATTGTATAAGGCACATGCATCTGATTTTGATAATTTTTAAATTTTATGTGATTTTTACCTTCTTTTGGCATTTCTATTCTGCAAGAATTTTTGTTAGTACCATCACAGTCTTCTTTGTGTTTTGTGAGTAGATCTTCTCTTGAAAAGCCGTAAAGACAACGATCGCAAAAATAAGTTTTACCGTGATGTTTGTTTTGATCGTAAAGTAATCTATTTAGATTTTTAATCCAGCAATAGTGATATTTTGTTGTTATTGTTTTTGGTTCGTTGGAATAATCATCAGGGTTATAATTGTCATCTATGATTCCTTCTTCATTATTTGGATCATCTTCATCTTCATTTTCTAAATCAACCTCAACGTCTTCAGAAATTAAAAGCAAGTTAATTCTTTTTATTTCTTGCGGTTGCTCTGATATTCTATATGGAAATACAGATACCCTTTTTCCTGTGCATCCGTAAACATTAATAGCAAGGTTGTTTTGTTTTTCTACTTTTGAAATTTGTGAAATTGGAGTGGGAAAATCAATGCCATCTTTCTTTAAGAACTCTATACTAGGATACTTTGATAATCTGTATGTGTGATCTGCAGCTGGATTTAAAGCTGAATTTATGGCATGAAACAAACATTGATCATCGTCGTTTTTTACATTTATAATTGCTTTCTTATCAGCTACTGTTTTGGGTAAAGGAATATATGAAGAACATTTTAAAGCCCAGTCTAATGTAGTTACTACATGCAATTGAAGGCGTGTCTAGAATGGTAATAAATGTGATCTGTCAGGTCAAACCAGGGTCAGTTCCCCAGAATGTAAACAAGCCTGTATGAGAAAATAGTTGACCATGCAATTTTGAGATGAATGCATACACACTGTATATATTGTTTATTCAATGATTCTCTGATCTACCAGCACATAATCCCTGTGAGGTGATGATGCAGTATGGGTAGATATACATTGATTACATGAAAACACTGTTTTTATAATATTGCATAATTTATAGTTTTATGCGTGTTCATAATATTTGGTCATAAACTATATGGCAAGCTATTTTACTGTTTATTTAATATTACAGATATCTACATTAACGTAGATATACAGATATGAGCTATTTTATATATTAAAGGAGCTATCTTATATACTTGTAGATATATATCGATTAAGAAGACATCTTATAAAGTATGTCAGATATCGTCATTAATAAATGAGATATCTGATTTAAATTTGTAATTCAGATACATTTTAAACGTTTTGTCTGAATTATTAATGTAGATATCATATGATATATATATATATATATATATATATAAACAAACATTATAATATAAACAAAACGTATCAAACTTTTTTTTATAGAGATATTTTCATGAAAAAAACACAGTTTTACTTCTTACTTATAAAAAAAGATAGACTTGGACATTATTTGAAAGAAAACCTAAAACTTACAGAAATAAATAGATAAAAGAAGTGTGCAGAATTCTTCATAAACCCTGTAACTGGTGAGTACACTGCATGTTTATCTGATAAGAAGGTAGTATGGCTCAATGTTGTGCCCTGACATGACCCTTTCTGTTTACATCTTCCCAGTAGCTACTGTTTACATCACATGACCAGGGTCAAAGGTGAAATTTCAAATTAACTGTCATTTTCCTGTTGAAAATTTCGAAAATTTAGAATATAAAATATATAATTATAGTGCTTTGAGGGCAGCTTCAGAAACAGCATATAGTTTGATAAGTAGAGGATGAATTCATGCATCACTGAGAACATTCTTTTTAAAATATGATGTAGTATTTTCAGAAAAAAAAAGAAATATATGTCCTGAGTGAAGACAGTCTGAGTTCTATTTGAATTTGAATTGATTGCCATTTTGTGGGCGGAGCTTTCCCTTTTATACTGGAGCCTGGGGTTTAATGGTTCATATTTTGCTATATTTAAGTACAACTTAACACAGTGGTCAATTTCCAATCCAGATGCTGTGTTTGTAAATCTTTCTAAGCTTTCTTGTATAAATGCAGATGACTCATCGTAAAACTCATTTATTTTTTCAGAGCTCAAGATGGCATTTTGTTCACTGCGTAACACTGCTGTGGTATATTTTTTGTTAGCGCCGTCGTCTTTAAATAAATCTACAATGAGACCAAATTGAAACTTTAATCCATTCGTCTCTTTTAGCTCTTTGATAATTTGTTCTGTAATAATGGATTTTTTATCATGAAATAGTTTTTGAGGGTCTTTATATTTTTCAACAGACATCTCGTATGCTTTTAATAAACCACACATTGGTTTTAATTCTGGGATACCTCTTTTAGATTTTTTACATTAAACTCTTTCAGTTCATTTATAACATTTTCCTGTAATTTAGCATATTTCTGCTTTTGTTCATTTATAACATTTTCTTGTAAATTAGCATATTTCTGCTTTTCTCTTTTACGTAGTTTGAGATTTAACCTCTTTCGAAGTTTCCTTTGGTTTTAATGCATTAATACCATTAGACAGTGTTTGCTTATCTATTACTCCTGTATCAAACAGACGTATTAAATGTTTTATAGTCTCCTCGTTTTCCATACTTTATTTGTTATATATTAAAAATATTTTTTTCTTAAATATAAAATAATTATATACAAAAAGACAATGGAAAGCAATGTTTGTCAATTTCTTAAAATTGGATTACATAACCCATGTAAAAGCAAGCCAACAATAGATTCCGATTATTGCAGTTTGCATAAATATAGATTAAAAAAAGTCATGTGTTACCGTGCCTAAAATGTAAAAAAGGCACTTGTGCGAGATATCAAGTATGTGTTGGTTGTGGTGCTCATTCGATTAGAATGAAACACGAATACTGGAGGTTAAAGTCGTACAACGCTGAGAGTCTCCGATTTAGATGTATTGAGGTTTAAAACATATTTTGTTAATTTCGTGTTTATTTGTTGATTTAACTAAAATTCTGATAACAAATCAACAAATTTGTTTTGTATTAAAGAAACATTTTATAATATTACAAAAAAAATTAAACTTGTGTTCTTCACTACCCCTATTTTAAAAAAGTTTGTTAACCTAAGTTTTAATGTTTAACCTCTATTTTGTAATAAAATTTAAACATCCAAATTTAAAACATTTTCACAATTCAAGTTTTAAATCTTGGGTTATTTAGCGCCTGGGACATGATAAATAACCAGTTAAATCGACTTAATTTTCAGTAAACTGAAAAAATTTGTGTGGTGATTTTAGATTATTTGGGGTGATTTGGTTGTGGTCCAGAACACCCATAATATATATATATATGCATTATACGTGTGCTTGTGGCTACGTTTGGACCAGCCACCATCACATTTGACAGTAATCGCTGGTATACCCTGAAAAAAGCTGTTGCTTTCAATAGTATGTTGCCGTTCCTCTTCTCCAGCTCTCTTCATATCCTTTTCTAGCTCCTTCTTCCACCATTCTCCAATTTCCTCCTCTAGCTGGCTATACTTTTGTTCAGTGATGCCTGGCACACCAATTGTTCCAAGGCACTCATTCAGAGAGAAACATCCACCACCCGTTACCATACTCACCCATACAGCTTTAATATTATTCTCACTATATGTACCCTTTTCCGTGTCAATAGTTTCACTGTTGCTAAATTTGAAGATTTCACCGCACCCATTGCATTTACCCTCTATAACAGTATCACACTTTTCAGTTGGTAAGATGCATCTTTCAATTTTGTTTTCTCTATAAATTCTCCTTTCTTATATGCCGAGGAGCGTTGTTTGCGAAATTTTGAACAGTGCATACCCGGAGGTAAGTTAAACTTCTTTTTCCTTTTTTTCAGGTTCTTCTTGTTAGCCATTATTAATCCTATGAGAACTTTTCACAAAAAAATTCAATAGTTATTTCAAGAACTTAAATAAATATCCAAGTTGTCACATGTGTTGCCCATAACTGCACACATTTGTACAATGTATCCCGATAATAAAACTGTGTGCATTCAATATTTAAATAAATAAATAATTTAAATATACTTCCCAAATAAGCTCCAACAATCCACAAGCAACACTTCCAGTCCTAACTCCAGTAAGTAAATAAATCCAATAAATATCACATGCGTCGAAAGTATTCAGCAGATATCCACAAACATCTCCATTATCCAAAGGAAATAGAAGCTCAGCTGAATGAAATAGTAAACTTCAGTTACTGATATTTGATCACAAGCAGAAATATCTATATGCCACTATAGCTGAGTCACTGTATTTTTATAATTTTTGTCAAAATCATATCACATGAGATACTTATTGTACACCATACCTAGCAAAACTTAGCCTCAACACCTGTTACCAAATGTATTTATTTATTTTTCTTTCTCATTCATTTATTTATTTATATATGTAATAACATTTAAACATATTCGATATAACAATTGCAATCACATAATACCAAAACAAATACAAACATTCGAAAAATTACCATAACAAATAGGTTAATTTACATATCAATGGAAATATGAATAAAATCATCTGCTTTCAAAACGCATTCATACCCAGATTAAGTAATCGCAACGTCTACGTGTAAATCAAAGAGTGCAGATACTTAGAAAATCCCTTATTTTAAACGACGGTGGTAATTATAGGTGATATATTATAGGTGCCGTTCAATACCTTGTTATTCGACTGAAAATTGCTATTTTCTTTGAAGTCGCCAAA
Organism: Cyrtodaria siliqua; assembly: GCA_037043455.1. Lineage (NCBI taxonomy): Eukaryota > Metazoa > Mollusca > Bivalvia > Adapedonta > Hiatellidae > Cyrtodaria > Cyrtodaria siliqua. Next base: position 105,127 of record JAWPHD010001807.1, on the reverse strand, counting down.
GTTCTTCGACAATTTCTATTCCGGAAACAGAAGTACTTCCATGGTTCCCCAATATCCTATGTCTCGTTCCCCTAAGCCGGCAAACAGTACTTTTAACGTACCAAGTATGAATGCGCAATATAAAGTAGAAATCCACAAATTAATTAAAAGTAATACTTTCAGTCAGTGGATTCGTTTTATCGCTTATTTAGTTTAGGAAAAATATGAAATACAACAATTTAACAAAATCTTTATTCCAAATGGAGAAAATGGAAAACATATACCATCTTACCTCAGTTAATAGTAATATTTAACAACAACAACCAGTTAATCGGCTCTATCCGCTTCATTTTCACAAACGACGTCAACAAACAGTCAACACCCATTTCTTCATGTAGTTTTGTTATTAAAAGCACGTGTCAATGTAATCGATCAATGAAATCCAATGCTCCACATGCTTGGCAACAAAGAGACACAGAATGTACAGTCATCGGTAAAAGGTATGCCTCCTAAAACAACGCATCCGATTTTGACATTTCTGTCAGCAGCAAACAAAAAAATATCAAAATGGCGACCACGGAACCTAGTGTACCGCTAAGGACGTAGAGGGAAAGTACACGTCAGAGTACTTTAGCCAAAATATAAACTCCTTTGTACCTCAACTGTTAATAGCTGAGTATTTTACAGTAACTATGGACACTTAAAACTTTCTAATGGATAACGTGTTGATCCTTTGCCAAAGCAGCTAAAATTTCGTCTATTTTTGTATTTGCATCTTAATTTAATACCAATTTAATGTTTGAACATGGGTTTTACCTATCAGGTATAAATTGCATCACCCGCTTTCTCTTTTAAACAGTTTTATGATTATGCAAATTTCATAATTGTCGCTGCTGTTATGGTGGATTTTCTTTCGGAAATACCTTAACACAATCCATGTCGTACATATCACCCAAAACAAATGTATGAATGACACGTCGAACCTAATATACACCAAGACACAGCTTGCACGTGCAAATGCAGCCAAACTTAATACTATCGGTACATACAGTCAATGGCAGCACGCCCCTACAAACATTTCAACCATGCACGTTTTTCTTGTGGTCCCCCTAGTCTCCAAAATAACAAACAGTATGCCTTTCAACGGTGAAAGGTCCGGTCATTTTACTATAAACCAAAGATTCTCACGAATTGCCTGTTTTCGCATTGGAAAGGCATTTCAGTAGGAAACACTTTACCTATTCTCTCCCTCGTAGTACTTAATATTTATTTATTTTTTATTTATTTATTTACTTTTGCATTTCACCCCCACTCCCATCTGCTCCACTAAAACTAGCTACATTCTGTAATAATATATATATATCTATATTAAAAAAAATAATTAAACAATGAAACTGATACAGGAACAACTCATACCCTTTGTTACATTTCTTGGTTTTCTCTCTGCATTGTGGCAGTAAAAAAAGGGTATGATAATGGACCTTTGGAAACGGCCGAGCACGACACATACAAAATATTGCAGTCTCGGTTTGACTGAGACTGTTCATGAGTGGTAGTGAAATATGCTAGCTACCGCTCACGCCCTCTAGCCCCGGGTTGAGCAGAACTCAATATTCATAAAAATCAACAGCACAAAATGTTAACCATCCCGAAGATGGCATGCATATGGCGGTGGACATTGAGTTATCCTTCTTTAACGTATTCCCCATGTCGTACGGCGTATGGTCCCAGTATCTAATAAAATGAAATGCCCCGAAGAGCGAAATAAACATAATGGAATTTAGTTGGGAGCAGCGGTTATGAAGCCTGCGTATAAAAAGCAGACAACATATCCTATGAGTGGTTAAACAATACCCAGAGCCATTTATCGGCCGGAGTAGTGGAACCACCGAGTCAAAAATTAAGTAAGAAAACAAAAGAAATTGAAAATGTACCACCGGTAACTAACTATAAGTATCGGGCTCAGCGATCTCCAAAGATCGAATAAATAACAGTACTGATTGCAAGCGCGGGGAGACGTTTTACCGCCGCCACACTGCACAAGCAACGCCACTGTGCTATAAAAAAAGAGTATGATAATGGACCTTTGGAAACGGTCGAGCACGACACATACAAAATATTGCAGTCTCGGTTTGATTGAGACTGTTCATGAGTGGTAGTGAAATATGCTAGCTACCGCTCACGCCCTCTAGCCCCGGGTTGAGCAGAACCTCAATATTCATAAAATCAACAGCACACAATTTTAACCATCCCGAAGATGGCATGCATATGGCGGTGGACATGGAGTTATCCTTCTTTGACGTATTCCCCATGTCGTACGGCGTATGGTCCTAGTATCTAATAAAATGAAATGCCCCGAAGAGCGAAATAAACATAATGGAATTTAGTTGGGAGCAGCGGTTATGAAGCCTACGTATAAAAAGCAGACAACATATCCTATGAGTGGTTAAACAATACCCAGAGCCATTTATCGGACGGAGTAGTGGAACCACTGAATCAAAAATTAAGTAAGAAAACAAAAGAAATTGAAAATGTACCACCGATAACTAACTATAAGTATCGGGCTCAGCGATCTCCAAAGATCGAATGAATAACAGTACTGATTGCAAGCCTAATACAGTTTTCAAAAGGTAGTCGCTACAAACTTGTTTTTTTAAATCTTATACTTGTAGCCGTGGCATGAAAATCCATCCAGTAGTTTCAGAGGAGTAGTCGCTACAAAAAAAGTTTAAGGACGGACGAACGACGCACCATGCATAAGCTCTGCAGATTTTGATCAGTAGAGTTAAAAATAGAAATCAGTTTGATAAAATAAATAATTTACATTCCAAGGGATATTTTAACCCAAGGATATCCCCTAAAGCTCGAAAGCTTATTTCCAGTGGAGTCCTTGAAGCATTGAATATAAATGCACATATTAAGATCGATCCTCCATGTATTCATCAGCATCGATACTAATTTCAGGCTTTCCAAACGTAATTGGTTGTCTTGACGGAACCCACGTGTCCATTAGAAAGCCGAAAGCTAAAGATCCTACAGAAGACTACATGGGGAGAAAGGGTGCTATGCTGAATGTGCAAGTAAGTAAAAGAGTTGCCAATTCTTGGTTCTAATGTTTGCATATTTATGATAACAAAGAGACGCACATTTCTTAAATCTTCAACCAACTGTTTTTTTAATCTTTAATCTTGTATTTGACTGACACAATTATGGGCCACAATCCAAATACGAATTAAACTATCCGACTGTATTTCATTTACATGTCCTTAGTCTCTAAACTAGCCGTAATGATCTGAACAATTAGGCAGAGGTCATGAAATGAATTTAATTTAATTGGGTTTTAAGGCGCACCAACAAATGAAATGTTATAAATGTAAAAGTAAAGTGTTTGTTTATTAGAGTGTCACCGCTATTGAAAGCATCAGTCAATTTTGACTTATGAGACACCTTTTTCTTGCATACCGGACAAGGATATCCGTCATTTTACCGGGGCTAGATACTCGGGTCAAGATAAAATTCACGCGCTCCAGCATCCGGTATGCAGGAAAACATGCAAAACGTTAGTAGCTGGGGGCGTCAACGCACAACATGTCTCTGATATGCAAGAAAAAAATCTATCATGGTATTCGATTCAGATAGGGAATTCCAACACTCGGTATAAGTGTTTTAATCGGAACCTCGGCAGAGCCTCGGTTCCGATAAAAACACTTATACCTCGGTTTGGAATTCCCTATCTTCACCGGATACCCATGAAAGATTCTTATTGTCTTGAACATCATTATATGAACGTACCACACTCATCCTCCATTTACATCAAGGTAAAAAATATGGAGAATGGGCAGAACTACAGAGTTGCTGCAAATTCTATAGTAGACACTTCATCATTTAGGATGGAGCCACGTTTACACGTTTGCATACGCGTTTTTTGCCTAGGTCATGAGCAATACAATTAACATAATTAGCAGCGATATGCTGGGCATCGTTTTTAAACGATACTGCGGGGAAAAAATGGTTCACTATTTCATTATGACAAGGTTATTATCTACTGTTTTTGCGTTTATCATAACTTTCAACACAGAACAGTTATTTAATTAAAGGAAATCTAGCGACACAGCTAAACAGGCTCTGTTATTATTGTCTTTGTTTATCGTCCAATTTTCAGGTAAGTCTTTCACCCTAAGGTAAGTCTTTCTTTCAGCTAGATGTGCATAAGGTCTTGTTAAACTTATTTATTTTCAGTATATCTGCTATTAAAAATAGCACTTACAAATACATGTGAAGCTTTGGATGATTATCCTAGGATTATAAAGCAATGTTAGAGTTATTGAGAGATAGGCGCAATTATAGTTATTCACATATTTCAGGCAGTATGTGATGGTGACTACACATTGAGATTTGTACATGCACGCTGGCCAGGACGGCTGCACGGTGCACGATGCTGGAAAAACTCATATCTAAAGTTGAAGTTTGAAAATGGTAAAATCAGTTTTACAAAAAACTTCTCCTTTGTGACCCATGTTGAAAATTAAATATTTGTAATTTAAAATCACTCATTAATATCTTAATACTGATAATTCAGTACTTATAATAAGAATCAGAACACTAGTGTTGGGAATCGGTTGAATCATCAGCATTATCGATCATTAATCGATTAAACATGGCTTCTATATAAGACACCAGTGCAAACCTTTTTCAGACTATAACAAAGAAAAGAGACACATTTCAAGTATATTTTGGTCATTAAGCAATTGAATGAAACTGACCAAACATTTAATATGTTAACTATAAATTGTAATACCTCTTTAGAGACTTATGATTAGTTGCTGCTTAACCGACCGAAGCTCGATCAAATCGATTAATCGGAACAGCATTACAGAATACATAAAAATAGTAATCATATTATTTACAATTTCATCAATATTAACAAACACATGATCAAACATACAAGATTAGCAAGAGTATAATGATCTGCCTAAATTTGAAGCAATTTCTCCAACTTTCCCATTCTGCATACAATTTCTGATTTACAAAGTTTACATATTGAAGGTGTTACAACATGCGTTGGGGCTAAATTAGTTTTAAAATCGAAAAACTACGAAATAACCAATTAAAAAAAAAAGAAACTTGTTCAAATATAAACGTAAAAGTTTCCTGTAATAAAGAGCAACAAGCAAATATCTGGCAAGTTTAAAATAGTTACCCCTTGTACCTAACCATATATATATAGTTAGGTAATACCTTTGTCGGGTGTTTTATTTGGTATGTTCAGTGTGCTTTCTTTGAGTGGTGTATGGCTCATTAAGTTTATTTTCATCAGTTGTATACAGATTAAAACGTAGGTTAACAAATCAGCAAAATAGAGCTATTCTGATGTAGGTACTACCTTTAAAACTACAACGTACTTTAATGTATAACTGATAAGTGTTCTTTGAATTATTGTATTGGTAAAAAAAAAATATGATAATGGACCTTTGGAAACGGCCGAGCACGACACATACGAAATATTGCAGTCTCGGTTTGATTGAGACTGTTCATGAGTGGTAGTGAAATATGCTAGCTACTGCTCACGCCCTCTAGCCCCGGGTTGAGCAGAACTCAATATTGATAAAATCAACAGCACAAAATTTTAACTATCCCGAAGATGGCATGCATATGGCGGTGGACATGGAGCTATCCTTCTTTAACGTATTCCCCATGTCGTACGGCGTATGGTCCCAGTATCTAATAAAATGAAATGCCCCGAAGAGCGAAATAAACATAATGGAATTTAGTTGGGAGCAGCGGTTATGAAGCCTGCATATAAAAAGCAGACAACATATCCTATGAGTTGCATATTTTTCTTCATACCAGGGACTTATTAAGAAATTCTCTTTCGTGACAGTAGTTGTCCGACAACCAGGTACTTGATGACACCCTACCTACAACCAGCAAATGCAGCTGAAACATGTTCAGCCGGCGACTGTGTAGGACCAGATTCCTCATAGAACAGACCTTTGGTATTCTCAAACAGAGATTTCAGATAATGGAGAAAAAAATAAAGCCGACTCTAGCTAGAAAGTATGTTGTGTCCTGCAACGTTCTACACAACACTGGCATAGCCAGGCACGACATGGTTGATGTGCCCAGAGTTGTACCAGCATTTGATCCAAGAATTGATCATATTGCTGGAGCTCGTGTAGAAGTTAGAGCTATGTGTCAGCATATCACAAATACATACTTTGTCTAAGCCAAAAGTCATAATCTGGCATGTGACACACTGAGCTCAACTTGTATTAAAGTGAGAAAGTAATGATTCGTACGGATGGTGAGAGGTATAATGTACTGGTTCTACTCAGGAGTAAATGTGTGGTCTGCCTCCACCACTAAAAAAATATACCGTATGGCATAGCCTAACATGTGCTGAAAAACACCATGCTATCAACCCAGGAGAACTTGAAGATAATTCAAACACATTTTTGTTGTAATATTCAGTTCTTGCTAAACACAAATGTCTCTTTGCATTGATTTTCTCAGTATCTGCTTTCAAGCTCTTAATTTCTAACTCAAGCCGATCACAGTCTAGCGACAAAAGTCGCTCTGAAAGGACTACAGGTGCTGTTGTCTGACTAACCATCGGACTAACCAAAGTTCTCTTTTTCGATCTGAACTGTTGATCTGAAAAAGAAATAAAAATAATATTGGAAATAGTGCACATTATTAAAATAATACAAATTTCATGGCAATATAACAAACTCCCATACAATATAAATCCTAAACACATGTATACAATTTACGTACTGCCAAATTCATTCAAGATAATTTCCTAATCAGGAGGAAATAAAGAAATAAAAGTACGGAATAGTATCCCAATCTCAATTAATATCATATGATATCTCACATCAATGCATCATTAAATATATTTTCCAACACTTGCTTGAAATGGGTAAAAAATAAAAATGAAATCTAAATGCAGAGTTAAGTTCGTTATTAAATATTGTTATTTACATGGGATGAAACCAGCTGTGATGTATACACTACACCATACAACTTTATCTTGTTTATAAATGCAAACAAATTATATTTATGTTTTATGCCGCTTGATTTTGGACAATGTATCATTATAAAAGTAACATGTTCTAATTGTTCATATATATAAGTATGCCTCTATTTGATATCTTACTTTTAGTTGTTTTATATTTGAAACTAGAAATTTTTCCATGGGATACGGATGCATTTATTTCGAAAATCAAACTTGACAGAAACATTGTGTTCATATACAACTTGACCAAGTTTGGAGAAGATTGGATAAAAATTGCCAAAGATAATAATGTGGACACCATTTCTTTGCACGCACGCACAGACGGACAAGAGTAACACTATATGCCCCCAACTTTGTTGCGGGGGCATAACAATGTTATTAAAAGGGCCTCAAGGAAGACTGATTTGACTATGTCCACTATAATTAAATTACTTGCTTACTTACTTTCTAAATCAAATCAATGTTTTTATTTACTATTATGAATTCATTTACTGCTTCTTCCAGTTTGTGTGGCCTCAGGCCGACAGGGAGTTACACGAGTACCGTAAGTGTGTATTAAATGTGTATGAATTATTATTTTAGTTTATCTTTTCCTTTAATATCATTATTAAATTATTAAGGTTTGATTCAAGCATTCATAATTGGATTGATGCCTATACTTTTTTCAAATAACTACCCTTCGAACAAATGTAAATTTTACTGATATTTACTGATTTTTTTGTTCAAGAGCTTACCGATAGAAAAAAATGCAAAACTCAAAATGTAAATTATATTTAACCTAAAAGGGACGAACTGAATATATTTAACTACCCCCGGTGACTGTTCGCATAACTGTCAAAACCCAGTGGATGTCAAGAATGAGATGGGGTTCCTTTTACAATACAGTTTTCATTTCTTGTACTCAGTATTTATTTATGTTAATATTAAATGTGTTCAGTCTATATTAGCCAGAGAGAACATTGGTTGACTTTTTTCTGTGAATGCCATATTTCCTGTTCGACTGATATGCTGCCACTTATAGTTTACTAATTACTTCATGTCTTGCTTACTAATTTTAATTCCCGTAAGCCACTGTACTATTTATAGATTGTATGTGATTGTTGATTTAAAAACGTGTGTATGTTTTGTTCTGATAAGGCTACACATTCTGTTTGAATTGTCATTGACTTTGAGCTAACCGTCGATGGCACTTATGAAGGGCCAGTGACAAAATAAAAGTGAAAACGACTATGACTCAGTAGTGTTGTTTTATAGTACTTCGGGTCCAATCATTTTTGCTTAAATAAGAATACCGATTAAGTCGGTACTAGCGAAGCATGAAGAGGTGTTGTACCGTACATTACCCAATCGATTCGCTTTCAGTATTGATTTCTATTCAACTTACGTTTGTTTAGAGCTGCGTAGTGGCTGTAAAATGACGCCCCGACTAACAATCAGAAGTGTTAATACTTACTAGTCTTTTGGCATAATCAAGCCCAATCGTTGTGGTGTTAAAGTAAAATACCACTTAGGTCGGTTCTAGGGGAGAGGTGTTGCACCTTAAATTAACATTCATTAAAGACATAAAAATCTTCTTTTTTTCTCTCTATTCTTTATTGACATAGACATTATTTAACTGCTGTGCTCGATTATAAGAAAATTATTTATGAGATCAATGCTTTTTTCATCGAATGAAGTTGATATAAAGGTCGAACAGGAAATGTAGCATGCAAGGACAGAACAACCAAACACAGGCATGGGAACAACCCTTATAATCAAACGCGGTTTTATTGAGAGTTGCAGTATAATACAAAGGAGATTCATTTGAACCAACGAACTAACAATGTAGCAGACTCGGTAGTCAACACATAAGGAGCTAACGTTTCTCTCATGTTTATGCCTCCAAGGGATCCCCTTTTCAGTATTTATTGAAAAAGCAAACCATTTATTGTGACGATTTATGGATTGACTTTGTAAATCACATTGAATTGTATGGGGATATGCAAAGTTATGGAACTAACACATGTCTATGTATCTTACACAGAACTCCCCAGTCGGTGGTGGGGTGATAAGAATCAACCGACTGCTCGTTACTTAGCAGAGGGTAGGTCCACACACACCCCCCCCCCCCACACCCCGAAATGTAACCTACCTGTTGACCGTGGGTGGCGACCCGTGTCGTTTGAGAAGGAAATCCTGGTGGTTGAGTGACGTGGAGATCTGGTAGTTATCTCCACGTTACAACACACCACTTTGGTCCGGACTTCAACTAGACGGGCGGTCAGATTAGCCCGATCTGATCAATCGGTTTGTCACGCCAGCTATACGGGATCCTAGCTTCTTGTTTAATTCAAGTCTCTCTCAATCCCTCTCGTTTGATATCTTGCTCCCCTTTTATTTCGTCCTCTTTAAACATAATGTAGAAAGGATCCTTTATGGCGGTGGCGCTAGGGCTAATTTTGTACTTCTGAATGCTATATGGCTATACTCATGCCACTTTTAAGCGGAACATAAGTGCGACTCTTCGACTTTTTAGTTTAGGGGTTATTTCTGCTGGGTGGTATGGGGAGTCTGATGCGTTAGTTTTATATGAGTATACTCTTCACGTATTCTTGGCATTTGTCTGTCGGATATCCACAGCAAATGTCCCCTTGTTGGACTCCGAGGTGGGTGAGAAGCGTGGAGAATGAATATCAATTCCCCATTATGGCACCAAAACACGCACACTAAACTACTCATGCTCCTAAACGATCTCGAGAAGATTCAAATCAGAATCGGATGAGGATATCTCTCATTTAAATTGGCCTCGTTTTCTTAACATTATCTCTCTAGAGGATGACAAACCTATTACTAGACTCTCTCCTTTTGCCATCTACAAGGCTTTACTTGGCATCGCCGGTGAGCCAAGGAGTGTCAAAAAACTCAATACATGTAATGGCAAACTTCTTGTTGAGTGTGCCAAAAAATCACACTCTGACAATCTCCTTTCAATTCATGCTTTCCTAAACATCCATGTTGAGGTTATTCCTCACATTTCTCTCAATTCTTCTAAGGGTGTTGTACGCTCCAGGGAAATGGAGCACTGCACTCTTGAAGAAATTACTCAAAATCTCAAATCTCAAGGTGTGACTAACGCGCATCAGTACGAGGCGGAGTGGCAAACTCACTCCTACAAATACTTTTGTGCTTACTTTCAGCACACCAAATCTGTCAAAGACCATCAAAACTAGATATATCATTTTACCAGTTGACCCCTTCATTCCAAACCCTCTTCGATGTTTTAACTGTCAACTCTTTGGTCACCATAGAGAAAGATGCAAGCGAGCTGCTCCTGTCTGTGCCTTTTGTGGCCAAGAGGGTCATAGTGACTTCGCCAATTGCAAAAATTCCGCCTCTTGCGTTAACTGCAAGGGGACCCACGGAGCTTTCTCTAAGGATTGTCCGAAGTGGAAGCACGAGAGGGAAATACAGAAAGTTAAGATTGAAAAGAACATTTCTTTTCCTGAAGCTAGGAAACTTGATGAGAGCCTTACTCCGCCCACTCCATCTGGCAAATCATATGCCGATGCGAGTAGGGATGAGAAACCAGCTACCAGATCTACCGCGGTGCAGACCGTGATAACCTGGCCAATAGGCTCCGACGGGTGTGCTACTATTCCACTCTCTGTTCAGGAATCCTCTAAAACTGTGGTCCTCTTAAATAAGCCTCCTATAGCTCCCAAACCTCTTGTGGCTTCCAAGCCTAAAACTCCTTCAACTATATCCTCAACAACTCCTACACCTACTGCATCTACTTCATCTATTCCGAAATCGACGGACTCTAGTGCAACCAAGAGTCCACCAAACCCGACGAACTCTTCCAAAGGTTCGTCAAATCCGACGAAGTCTCCCAAGAGTTCGTCACCAATCAGAACTGCTGCCACGGACGTGACAGCAAGAAAAAGGAAAACTCCCGGGTTAGGGAAGCAGTCAAAAGGATCTGATGATCCGATTGAACGAACTGCACAACAGATATGGAGACTTGGAGATGGAGGTTGATGATCCAACACGTCCGGAACTCCCAAAGTCTCCAAAGTCTCCAAGGTCTACCAAACCCAACGGCCGTAATCCCTTACTTCCGCCTTAGTGACGAACAAATCAAATAAGGTCATTCAATGCAACTGCCGAGGTTTAAATCCTAATTACGATGAAATCAACTTACTTTTAAATAAACACAATCCTGTTGCATTTTGTCTTCAAGACTTTCTTTAAAACTAGTGATAAGATATATTTTAAAAACTATTCATTGTATAACTATATTTGTGATACAGGTGATAAAGCTTCTGGAGGAGTTTCGATTATTGTGAATCGAAACATTCCTCGCAGAAAACTGGTCTGCAAGCTGTTGCGGTCAGTGTTACGATGCATCGAGTTATAACAATATGCTCCTTATATTTACCGCCCAGTTCTTCACTAGACCTTCAAGATCTAAATCACCTAGTTGCACAATTACCATCACCTTTTATACTCTTGGGTGATTTTAATGCACACAACTACATTTGGGGGTTGTAAGGATATCAACGATAAAGGCAAGAAAGTTGAGGATTTCTTAGCCAAAAACAATTTGTGTCTTTTTAATGATAACAAAACACATACTTATTTACATCCAGCTACAGGCTCTCATTCTTCCATTGATTTAACAATATGCGATCCAATGTGGAAATGACCACTTCCCCTTATTTCTTGAAAATATCGGCCCTTCACTTCTCGAAAAAACGCAACGATGGAAACTTCGCAAATCCAAGTGCCTTAAAGCTCTTAATTTACTTAAAGTTGTCGCAAACACTAACTGGGGAGCGGATCGTAAAGTCCTCTTGCGACTTTCCAGATCTCTTATCAGATCCAAGCTGGACTACGGCTCGATAGTATATGGATCGACTCGCATATCGTACTTGCAGATGCTCGATCTTATACATAATCAAGGATTACGACTCGCCTTAGGTGCCTTTCGTACATCACCAGCTGAAAGTCTATATGTTGAAGCTAATGAACCGTCACTGTCTCATAGACGGGACAAATTAGCCCTTCAATACGCTATTAAATTAAAGTCTAACCCTTCAAACCCAACTTTCGATAATGTTTTTAACCCAAGCTATGAACCTTTTTTTGATCGAAAACCGAAGGCCATTCGATCATTTGGTCTTCGTATTAAACCAAAACTGAGAGACACTGAAATCGACCTAAATTTAATTGCCAAGTACAAAGTACCACAAATTCCACCGTGGACTTTCGAAACACCAACAATTTTTTTCGACCTTTGTAATAGTAACAAACAGTACAGACCCTACTGTCTTTCAAAGCAAATTTAATGAAATTAAATCGAAATACAGTAACTCTCAACATATATACATAGATGGTTCTAAAGATGGATATAAGGTAGCTGCAGCAGCTGTTGTTCACAAACACAGCATAAAGAGCCGCCTGCCTGACAAGGCCTCTATCTTTTCAGCTGAACTTAAGGCAATTGAACTTGCCTTAAATTATATTCAGGAATCTGATGATGACCATTTTGTAATCTTTTCTGATTCCCTTTCATCTCTTCAAGCACTGGGTAATATGAAACATGATAACCCAGTTGTGTTTCAACTTTTAGAAATGTACAATTCTCTTATAATTGATAATGTTATTATTTTCTGCTGGCTTCAAAGACATGTAGGAATACGTGGTAATGATAGAGCTGATAGTACTGCTAAGGCAGCATTAGGTTTACATATATCTAATACCAAATTACCTTATACTGATTTTAAAAGTTGTATTAACACATATATTCATAACTCTTGAAAACCGCTTGGGATTTGTCCGTTAACAATAAACTCCATTCAATTAAACCGTTACGCGGAGAATGGCGTTCTTCTAGTAGACCCATTCGTCGAGAGGAAGTTGTCCTAGCCCGGTGCAGGATAGGGCATACACGTTATACTCATTCGTATTTATTACAAGGTGAGCAATTACCAGAATGTATACCCTGCTTTGCACCGTTAACGGTCAAACACATATTGCTGGAATGTGTAGACTTTGATCCTATGCGTCAAAGGTACTACAATGTTAATACTATGACCGAGTTATTTAATACTACAGATTTTAGTCTAGTTTTAGATTTCCTGAAGGAAGTCAGACTATATAATTCATTATAATATGCTATTGTATATATTTACTTCTTTATATACCCGTTTCCGGGCCTTTGTTGATTTACATATATAGTTTATATTACTACCATATCATCCCTTATTTGTAAATAGTTTTATCTTTATATGTTTACATTAATTTTTAATTAATCCTTCATTTCATCATCTTTCATCAGTTTTTGCGCGCAATATGACCTATTTATGTGTCGACGTGCCGTAAAACACCATTCACTCATTCATTCTTACACAGAATTAGCAAATTAAATATTTACATATCACTATATTTAGCAGAGAGAAAATATATCGAAATAAATTCATATTAGGTTTATAAAAGCACACGTTATCTTTCTCAATATGCATTTGTTATGAACAAAACTTAGTATGGCAATACAAGTATACAACGTCCAGTGCTCAGTAAAAGTTAATTATTTTGAAAAGAGTAAGTGTGTGGACAACAAAGGATGTATGTGGATGTCTGTAATGGAAACATTTAATGAAGAAGAAACACGTTATCCTGAAAATATTCCACTAGTTCTGTCCGTACTAACTGGATTAGTATATAACTTTTTGTTTTGCAAAACCTGTGTACAAATACTAAGAACCGCTGTTTTAATGTACTTTGTACATGCCCGATAAAATTAATTCGATTCAGAGTTATTTACAAGATTTACAAGGCAATAAATTAATATCCGAATATGCATGAGATATCGAATAGACATTAAACAGTTTATGTATTAAAAACGTGTTTGTTTAAGATGATCACAGAAGTTACATATTATTTGAATATATTTAAAAATACTCAGGTTATCAAATTAACACCTACATAAAAATATCCAATCATACTAGGTATTTCCAGACAATATATATATATTAAAGAAATGTGTAAGTTTCTTAGAAGTTAGTAATACTGTTTAAAGCAAATACTAAAGTATTTGGTGAAAACTTTTAGAATAAGTAAGAAAAAGCATTAATCGGCACTGTGCAAAAATCATTCAACAAAAACACGGTGACGATATGTGCAACTAGGTTTGGTACTGATCATCCCTGCCAAGTTGCGTTGAAATCCAGCAGAGAGGAGAACTAGCCTGTACAAATTTAGAATGCTAAAACCTGAAAGCCATAACTCAGCCAAAATTCATTCAACGCAACACTGTTAATATGACCCACTAGGCCTGGTGCTCATCATTCCTGCAAAGTTTAGTTCAAATCCGGAAAAATGGTCCGGGCAAATATTGTGTATTAAAAACTTTAAAGGGTCGTAACTCCGTCAGAAAGCATTCAAACGGAACACGGTGACGATATGCCTAACTAGATTTGATACTGATCATCCCTGCAAAGTTACATTAAAATCCGACCAAAATGAAGGCCCTGTGGTCTTAATGAGGCAAACTACAGCATTTTTAACCAAATCAATGGCCGTAACTTCGGTGTTACTAACCCCATTTGGCTGGTTTTCAAACTTGTCCGAGCTTTCATTGATTAACAATCTGGTAAAGTTTGATAAAATCGGATGAAAATAAAGACCCTATCGTTTAGGCCCTATTGTCCCTAGCGTTTTTAACTTAATCAATGGCCATAACTCCGGTGTTACCGGTCCTATATGACTGGTTTTTGAACTCGTCCAAGCTTTCATTGGAATCAACAATCAGGTAAGTTTGTAAAAGATTCGATGAAAAATGAAGGCCCTTTTGTTTTAACGAGGCCAAAGTATAGCATATTTTATAAAATCAAGGGTCAAAGATTCGGTGTAAATGGTCCAATCTGGCTTGTTTTCGAACTCTTCCGGGCTTTCATTGATATCAACAATCTGGTACTGTTTGGAAAATATCCGGTTAAAAATGAAGGTCTTATCGAGTTAACGAGGCCAAATTATAGCAAATTTCAGAAAATTAAGGGCCATAACTCAGGCGTAAATTGTCCAATCTGGCTGGTCTTCGAAATTGTTAAAGATTTCATTGCTATAAACAATCTTTGCAAGTTTAGTAAAGATGAACTAATAAATGAAGGCGCTAGAATATTCACAAGGCAGAAAATGGCATGTTTTAGCAATCAATCATCGGCCATAACTCCGGCATAAATAATCCGATCTGGCTGTTATTCAAACTCATCCAAGATTTTATTGCTATTAACAATTTGTGCAAGTATAGTAAAGATCAAATAATAAATGAAGGTGTTAGAATGTTCACAAGGCAAAAAATGGTGTGTGTTTTTCAGCAAAAAAGGGCCCATATCTCTAGTATTACTGATCCGATCTGGCTGGTATTCGAACTTTTCTGAGGTTTTATTGATATTAATAAATAGCTTGGTAAAAATAAAATAATAAATGAAGGTGCTAGAGTGTTCACGAGGCAGAATGTGGCATTTTTCATCAAATCAAGGGCCATAACTCCGGTGAAACTAATCCGACCTAGCTGGTACTCGGAATTGTTGATATTAACAATCTAGCAACATTTGGTGAAGATCTAATAATACATGAAGGTGCTAGTGTATTCACAAGGCAAAAGTTAACGGGCGACGACGGACGACGGACGACGACGACAAGACGGACGACGGGCAACTCACCATCCCTTAGGCTAAAAGCTAAAAACAATTATACTATTATATTGCGAAATTGAGGAACGACTTTCATATTTATAATACAAGACAATATTACCAAAATACGTATTAGAATACCCAAATATGATACGTATTATATATAACCTGACCATTCAGTCAGTTAAAACAAATCAAACGAGTAGGTTCACGCTTGAGGAAATGTAAACATTATTTAAATCATTACAGATATATTTCATGAGAGTTAATTATTAGAATTTTTGGAATTATTAGAAGTTTTTGAATTGTGATTATAGTTAAACTATTTATATTTCATCGATAACTATTTAACTGCTCGATTTAGGTTGGTCTTAAATAAAATGCAGTTCTCCATATGCATTGTTCGATTTCGGTTGGTCCTGGGTAAAATGCAGCTGTTCATATGTATTGCTCGAACTAGGTTGGTCATGGGGATAATGCAGCTGTTCTTATGTTTTGCTCGAACTAGGTTCGTCCTGGGGACAATGTAGTTGTTCCTACATAGGCTGATCGTTGATGTCGATGACAACTGAAATAAAATAAAAATGTTCTAATAAATCGTTATAACAAGTAAGATAACCTTTAAAATACCACGTTCTAGGTAAGGAATTGAGAGATAATATTAGGGTAAAAGGGAGGTTTGTTGCACCCTAGAACCTGGTTTAAACCCCCAGCAATCTTTTCTGCCACTCTTCGTTCTAAGGCGGAAGCGATGGACTTTGTCTATCCGTTTGTGCTTGTGATGTCACATAACTTGTTTCTTATTAATATTGTAATTGTTGTTTGTTTTAATACGTGTTTTTAGTTGACTATGTTGCGTGAAAATTACATTAACTGTTCGGACATTTATACCTACTTAAAGCTGTCAACACACAGTTTGCCAGTGATTAAATAACCGGCAGGTTCATAACACAATTCAGACTTACGATATTCTAAATCAGCAATGGGATAAGATGTATCTAACAAAATTCATTCAACCAGAACACGGCAATGATAGGTGCAACTAGGCTTTTTGGTACTGATCATACCCGCTAACATTCGCTGAAATCCGGCAAGGAGTTCAGAAAATAGTAATCTGGACAAAATTTGTGTATTAAAATCTTTAAAAGGCCATAACTCTGCCAAATATCCAGCCAAGGGTTCATGAGAACTAGCCCGGAAAATGCTTGTGTATTAAAAACCTCTAAAGGGTCATAACTCCGCCAAAAATCTGTAAGCAGAAACACGACGATGATATACACAACTAGGCTCGGTAATGATCATCCCTGCAAAGTGTCGTTGAAATCTGGAGAGGGATTCAGGAGAACTAGCCCAGATCAAGTTTGCGTATTGAAACCTTTAAAGGGCCATAACTCCACCACATATCTGTAAGCCAGAACGCGACGATGATAACTAGGCTTGGTGCTGATCATCCCTGAAAAGTTTCTTTTAAATCCTGCCAGAGGTTCAGGAGACTAGTCAGGACAAAGTTTGTGTATTAAAACCTTTAAAGGGCAACAACTCCGTCAAAATCATTCAACCGGAAAACGGTGACGATATGTACAACTAGGCTTGGTATTGATCATCCCTGCAAAGTTTCACTGTAATACGGCCAAATGAAGGCTCTTTAGCATATTTAATAAATCAAGGGCCACAACTCCGGTATAAATGGTCCAATCTGGTTCGTTTTGGAACTTGTCTGAGCTTTCGTTGATATTAACAGGGAGTAAAGTATACAGGGAAAAGACATTTTACCAGACGTTTCCGTGTAACACAGATGGCGTCACTCGCCGCAAAATAAAAAATGGTGACAGTGTATAGCTACTAAAAACGAAGTACTAGTTATATTAGACTTTATTAATAACAAAATGTGAATAGTAGTCATATTTATCTTTGTCAAGAAGGTAATTTCGTGATGTTGATTAAAACAGAAAGCCGTAAAAAAGAGGCTGTGAAAACTGCCTGTTCTGAGATGTTTGCTGAAATTTTAA
The DNA here is from genome assembly GCA_037043455.1 of Cyrtodaria siliqua. NCBI lineage: Eukaryota > Metazoa > Mollusca > Bivalvia > Adapedonta > Hiatellidae > Cyrtodaria > Cyrtodaria siliqua. The sequence continues at coordinate 87,446 of JAWPHD010001807.1, read as the reverse complement.
CTTTTCAAATGTAACGTGCTAACGATCGATTTACCTGTATCGATACAATAGTAAATGGCGGCGTTCTAGTCCGACAACATAAATCGATAAACTAGAGCGTTTATGAACCCGTGTCTCCTCCCTGTATACTTTACTCACTGGCAAAGTTTGGTAAATATCGGATGAAAAACGAAGGCCCTATCATCTTAACGAGGCAAAATATAGCATTTTAAACTAGATCAAGGGCCATAATTCTACTGTTACTGGTCCGAGCTGGCTGGTTTACGAACTTTGCTGAGCTTTCATTGAGAGTGAGCTTGCATTGATAGTAATACTCTGGTAAAGTTTGGTAACGGTCAGATGAAAATCGAAGGCCCTATCGTCTTAACGAGGCAACATATAGAAATTTTAACTAAATCAAGGGACATAACTCCGCTGTAACAGGTCCAATCTGGCTGGTTTTCAAACTTGCCTGAGCAGTCATCAATATTAACAATCTGGTACAGTTTGGTAAAGATCGAATACAACATGAAGGCCCTATCGTCTACACGAGACAAAATATAGCATTTCTAACTAAATCAAGGGCCATAACTCCACTAATAACGGTCCGAACTGGCTGGTGTACAAACTTTTCTGAGCTTTTATTGATAGTAACAATCTGGTAAAGTTTGGTAAAGATCAAATTAAAAATGAAGGCCATATCGTCTTAACGAGGCAAAATATACGATTTTTAACTAAATCAAGGGTCATAACTCCGCTGTTACTAGTTCGATCTAGCTGGTTTTCAAACTTATCCGAGCTTTTATTGATATAAACACTCTGGTACAGTTTGGTAAAGATCGCATAAAAAATGAAGGCCCTATCGTCTTAACGAGGCAACATATAGATATTTTAACTAAATCAAGGACCATAACGCCGCTATTACAAGTTTGATCTAGCTGGTTTTCATACTTTTCTGAGCAGTCATCGATATTAACAATTTGGTACAGTTTGGTAAAGATCAAATGCAAATGAAGGCCCTATCGTCTAAACGAGGCAACATATAGAATGCTTAACTAAATCAAGGGCCATAACTCCACTATTACCGGTCCGATCTGGCTGGTTTACACAACTGTCTGAGCTTTTATTGATAGTAACACTCTGGTAAAGTTTTGTAAAGATCGAATGAAAAATGAAGGCCATATCGTCTTAACGAGGCAAAATATACCATTTTTAACTAAATCAAGGGTCATAACTCCGTTGTTACTAGTTCGATCTAGCTGGTTTTCGAGCTTTTGCGAGCTTTCGTTGATATTAACAATCTGGTACAGTTTGGTTAAGATCGCATATAAAATGAAGGCCCTATCGTTTTAATGAGGCAAAATATAAAACAAATAACTACAACAAAATGATATATAGGGTCCTATAGAAACCACAGCGTCCGAACGTAGGTGGCATCGTAGGTCCGCACTGTACTGCAAACAAGGACTTGAAACTACAATGAAAGAGACAAAAAACAACAGAAAGGGTGGTTTAATTTTAAACGCTTTGTTTAAACCTTATGAACACTTTCCGTTGATATGGCCACTGACGCAGATATCTCAGCTATCTCAGAAACAGTATATCTTGAATATTCCTTCACCATAGCATCAACAGCTACGATGTTTCTTGAGACTTGGTCTTCCAACACGTTCAACATTTTTGACGTTGGGTTTTCCTTCTTTAAACACTTTTAACCACCTGTAAACTGTGGCCTTTGGAACAGAAGAATGCCCATAAAAGCTTTTAACTTCATGAATGATATATTTCCCAGATATATTTAAAGCGCAACGCATTTTTATATAAAAATGAGATATAGGATCCTATAGAAACCATAGCGTCCGAACGCAATGGCATGGTAGGTCCGCACTATACTGCAAACAAGGACTTGATAATACAATGAAAGAGACAAAAAAACAACAACAGATAGGGTGGTGAAGACAGGGTTACCGACTTGGAACGGTCAGTATGCAATAAGGCCTACTGGTTAGCGTGAATCGATTTTATATGCGCACAATCCACGCTATTATCCTGTTTTCAGCGCCCAAATAGACAAGACAGTGTAAACAAAACTACATCCCATCAAAAGGAAATCTCTAACAATAAGTCCACATCCAGAGAAACTAACTAAAGATATACATACAAAAAAATAAACATCTCAGGATGTATCCAGAATCGTTCTGAACAACCATAGTAGTTGCGGCTAAAGAGAAAACTAATCGAGGGTACGACCAGAAAACCCGAGGAACGAAAGCTCATGCATCCACCTCCCTTAGTTGGGGTTTCAGTAGGTACAATCATAGAGTCCCAAGAGGTAGTCCAGTTATCGCACAAGTGAAAAGTGAAGCGTAATGACTGACTGTAGATGGGTCAATCACTAAACATGCAGTGCGCTGTAAAACCAAAGGGTTATATCCTTTTCTGACGAACTTCCTGACTAAATTTCTAAAGCGGTCAGGAAAGCCGTCAGACCTCTTTAACTTTCGAAGTGTATGGACCACATCTCCATAAAATGAGGGTTGTGATATGCCTAGTCGCAGAAGTATTTTAAGGTTGGTGTTGTACTTTTCCAGCAGGCCCTCGTTGCGGCGGTAGAATTTAGAGAAAGATCTACGTAGTTTGTGATAACGAAAACCCTGCTGAAGAAGTTTACTTGTAATAACTTGATTTCGATCATTGAAGTGTATAACATCATTACACGATCTAGCAAATCGAATATGCTGGGAGATATACACCCCATATGAGGCGCACGAGGTACGTTTCCATCCAGGTGTGGATAGTTAACGATGTTAAAATTGAAATCATCTCTCTTATCATAGATTTTAGTATAAATACAATCATTTGAAATCGATAGATGAAGATCGAGAAATGCTGCTACTGTATCCGAACTGTTGGCTTTATTCAACGTTAGCTCTGGTGTATAAATGTTAGTAACCATATGAGCAAATAAAGGATTATCAATATTGAGTATGTCATCAAGATACCGAGAAGTATTATTAAAGGCATCAATAATTTCACCCTGGCTAGCAGGTAACAAACTCAACATAAAATCTCGTTCATAGCAGTACAAAAACAAATCTGCAACAAGTGGCGCACAGTTAGTACCCATAGGAATACCAACAACCTGGCGGTAAATAGTTCTACCGTATCTTATAAAGATGTTATCCAGAAGAAAAGATAAGGCTCTACAAACATCAGTACAAGTCCACATATTGTACTTATCAATGGGGGCGTTAGTAAAGAAAGCCCTGACCTTATTACAAGCTAGAAAAGTTGTACCTTCTCTAGCAAATGTCTTCTGAATAAGCTGAAGCAATTTTTCTTTGATAAGATTATGTGGTAGTGTAGTAAACAGTGTAGAAAAGTCGTAGGTGCTTAGAGAAGAGGCATGAAAATACTTACACCGTAGTTTGTCAAGAACTTCTCCAGAGTTTTTGATAGACCAAAACAGATTGATTCCTGAGTTCTCGAAGGCCTTTCCGCAATATTTTACAATATGTTCTTTAATCGCGGTAAGTCAGGAAGTCAATAGTTTTGATATATTGGTCTTGGTACATCAACTAGAATTAGCGATAAAACGTGCTTTGTAAGGAATTTTGTGAAGTTTGGGTATCCATAAAGGTCACATACTGGGAAACAATGTCCGTCTCCAGCAGAGGTGTAGTTAGATAAGCAGAAGTGCTCGCTAGCTCAGCATTCAAAGTATTGATATAATGTAGTCGTCAGACAATAATTATATTGCTGGAAGCTTTGTCTGCTGGAACTAGAACAAATTTAGTATGTAAATTCTGAATACCCTTCTTAAGGTGTCGTAAATTGTGAGTTGAAGGCCGTGGAAGCAGGGATGGATTTTATTCGTAAAATAAAATACGTAATTCAACAATTTCTTAAATAGTTTTCATCCAAGCAGTAAGTGCATGTTTATCTGCTTTTTCTCGCTTACACCGCTTTGTACAGAAATCCGTTAAAGAACCCGCAATGTCATTGCGACAGGCATTAAAATCAATATCAGATGGATACTTAGGCCCTTTGGCAATTAAATGCCGAATCCTCTTATCCTCAATTACATCAAGATTTCCAGTAAGTACCATAACTCCGTTGTTACTGGTCCGATCTCGCTGGTTTCCAAACTTGTAGGAGCCTTTATTGATAGTAACAATCTTGTAAAGTTTGGTAAAGATTGGATGAAAATTGAAGGACCTATCGTCTTAACGAGGCAAAATGTACCATTTTTAACAAAATCAAGGGCCATAACTCCGCTGTTACTTGTTTGATCTGGCTGGTTTTCGAACTTGTCCGAACTATCATTGATAGTAACAATCTTGAAACATGTGGTAAAGATCGAATGAACAATGAAGGCCCTATCGGCTTAACGAGGCAATATAAAGCATTTGTTAACTAAATAAAGGGCCATAACGCCTCTATTCTGGTCTGATCTGGCTGGTTTTCGAACTTTCATTGATATTAACAATCTGGTAAATTATGAGATATATTGTATCAGGTGCACAATACACACAGTTCTCAAAAAGACCAAGGAGAAGAAAAGAAGAACAAGAAGAAGAAGAAAATGTCATGGATGTTTAACTTTCAAGAAAGCTAGAATGGACATTTCTGCAGATACAAATCAATCAGTGATGCCTGACCAGATTACAAAGAGCTGTCAGACAATTGAATCATAATCGAAAACACAAAACTAACAATGAATGAATGAATTGTGTTTTACGGCAAGTCGACACATAAATAGGTCATATTGCGCCTAAAAACCGACGAAAGATGAAGAAATTAAGTAGTAATTAAAAATTAATGTAAAGAAATAAAGACAAAACTATTAAAAAATAAGGGATGATATGGCAGTTATATAAACTATATATTTCAATCCGCTAACAGAAATACCATTGTATGAAACATTGTGTAGAATACAGACGTATTAGCATATTTACAACTGAGATTACATATTGACTCTAATAAAGGTTATCTAAGGTCAAAATATTGAGAATAATTGCTAACGATTATATTTGGAGTAAAAATGTAATAATCTTATGTCCATCTATATGCTCCTCCTCTTTTTTGTCCATAGTGATGAAGTTCTTCAGACACTCGTGTACGTATACGTATTGATCCTGCAATATTGGAGAAGCTTTATGAAATATACTGTTTACGTACGGGAATGCCAAATAGCGGAGAGTGGCTTCTTACTATGTTAGCATCTGTGAAATATTCAGCAGATGAGATTGTGTTTATATGTATAATACTTAGTACATTTAAAAAAGCAACATTTTTGATTTTCGATTATTTACAGTCCGTTTTTTTTTTCAAAACCAGATTGTATTGTATGCGAGTACACAAGTCTCTTTGTCCAAAAGGTTAACATATGGCGATAAACAGTTGCATAAGATTTGCTCTGCGTCGTTCGGTTTAAACACAATTCGCACGAGAACTTCAATTCCTCTCTAGAACCTCTATACCGCGTATATCGTTTTCAAATGTACTGAGTGTATAAGCAATTTTCATTAGTGCTTGTTCAGTCTACTCTCAATGGTGTTTACTCTTGTCGCCGTGAATATTATTAGTTATTTGGATTCTTCGCAGGCGACATGGTCTCACATTACCTGCCTGGAAATTATATTCACCCGAGCCGTACAATCCCTCAGTGCCAAAAACAATTGAATGGGGAATGGTACTCTTTAAATACCCGCACGAGCCCTGTTCTACCCAAATTAGGTTGATGGTAGGTGGAGGATTTAGAGGAGCATTATGTACCTTTTTTAAAGACAAAACCCAAAAAAAACAGGTGCACCCCTTGTTAGAGATTCAATTTCTCGAAGCCAGATTATTATATTATTTTCTTTTTTGTATTACTACTGGTATTTTTACAAAGTTTAATAACATAAACATTTACACACAACAATTATGCCATCAACTGAAATATCTAATACGCATGCCGCATATTCACTTCAACAAGTTATGTAGTATTCAAGTATTCCTTATCATATTTTACTTAGTTTGCTAGTGTACATGTAGCATATTACTCTACCTTCCATGTTCACTGTTAAGCATACAACTCATAAAACTATGCAGTGCTCAGTTTTCAGATATATGTGCATTTAGAATATTATATTATACAAATATACACTATTTAAGCCCTCGGTTTTTCAAATACTGACACTCAGCTTCAGTGTAGATAAATGCACTCAGCATAAGAAATATAAAAAGATCGGACAGGGAAAGCAGCATTCAAGGAGGACAGTAAACCACAAAACACAGAAACAGACACGCAAACAGACAAACAAGAAGGCAAAAGCAATAATAAATGCAAACGACATCACAAACACAAAAAGGGTTGACAATAGGGCTACCGCCTTGGAACGGTCAGTGGCAAAGTAGGCCACTGGGGGTTTAAACCGGTTCTAGGGTGCACCAAACCTCACACTTACCCTACTGTCATCCCATTAAAACAGGACAGTGTAAATAAAGAAATCCCCGCCATGATCTAATCTCTAACCAACAAGGCAGCATCAATAGGCAATATAAGTAAAACACAAATATGCTCGTGTAAATATAATACAAAAAAACAATAGCCTAGAAAGCCACAATGAAGGTACTCAATGACTTGGCAGAAACCAGAGCAGTAAGAGAATACACCATTAAGGGCACGACAAGAAAGATCATGGACAAACATCAAACGCCACCGTCCCAATGGGCTTTAGGTAGGCGTCATCATAGGGTCCATAGCCTGTCTGGTCATCGTACAATTAAAGAGGAAAGCATAGTGGCGAACTGTAAAAGGGTCCACCACCAAGCATGCAGTACGTTGCAAAATGATAGGGTCATAACCTCTTTTGATAAACTTTTTAACAAGTTTAACAAAGATAGTATGAAAGTGATCATGACCTAGAATCTTACGAAGTTTATAAATCACATCACCATAGAAGTCAGGTTGTGATAGTCCTTGTCGCAGAAGAGTCCTTAAATTACTTTTATATTTGAAAAGAAGATCAGGGTAACGATAATAAAATTTGCAAAGGTTTTACGAAGTTTATGGTAACGGTAACCCTGATTGAGTAACTTTTTAGTTATACAAAGATTACGAATATTAAAGTCCTCAACTCGAGTACAAGCTCTAGAAAAACGAATAAGTTGAGACACATATACCCCATAAGAAGTTGCTCGGGGAACATCCCCATCCAAGTGAGGATAATTAACAATGTCAAAATTAAAATCATCTCTCTTGTCATAGATTTTGCTAATTATTTTACCATTTTCAATCGAGAGATCTAAATCAAGAAAAGAAGCGTTATTATCAGATATGTTAGCTTTGTTAAGCTGAAGTTCTTTAGGATAAATATAATTAACCATAGTTGGAAAGAAAGGGTTGTCAATGTTCAATATGTCATCCAGATACCGAGAGGTATCATTAAAGGCTTCAATAACATCTGCCTGGGTATCTGGTGAAAGACTCAACATGAAATCCCTTTCATAGCAAAATAAGAACAAATCTGCGACAAGTGGTGCACAGTTCGTACCCATAGTGATACCAACAATTTGTCTATAAACGGAGGTTCCATACCTGATGAAAATATACCGTTTTTATGTTCAATGGGCACAATTCATCAACCCCATAGTACTCAGCTTTATGAAGTTATTTCATGCCAGACCAAACAGGACGGATCATCGATAGCAGCATATATAACTATCAAACCGATTGATTGCATGCATGTAAACGTACTCTTATATATTCTTACAAGTATAACATCCTTTACAAATAAAACAAAGGACATATCTAAAAACTATCTACAGAGTATATCAACAATAGTGGTAAGTAGATATAAAAATCGAATAGGAAAAGAAGCATTCAAGGACGACAGTTAAACACAAACACACACAGAAACAAAAAACAACTTTCAAGATGAATAAAATGCCAAATAAGACACCACAAACACAAAGGAGTTGACACTAGAGCTACCGCATCAGAACGGTCTGCGGTGAAAAAAAAGGCCAGGTTCTAGGGTGCACCAAACCTCACACTTACCCTACTGTCATCCCAATAAAACGGGACAGTGTAAATAAAGACATTCCCCGCCATGAACTATTCTCTAACCAACAAGGCAGCATTAATAGGCAATATAAGTAAAACACAAAGATGCTCGTGTATATATAGAGACAAAAGCAAAAGCCTAGAAAGCCACAAAGATACTCAGTGACTTAGTAGAAGCCAGAGCAACAAAAGAACAAACCATTGAGGGCACGACAAGACAAGATTGCAGACAAATATCGAACGTCATCGTCCTTTTGGGCTTTATGTAGACGTCATCATAGGGTCCAAAGCCTGTCCGGTCATAGCACAATTAAAGAGGAAAGCATAGTGGCGAACTGTAAATGGGTCCACCACCAAGCATGCACTACGTTGTAAAACGATAGGGTCATAACCTCTTTTGATAAATCTTTTAAAAACTAACCTCTTTTGATAAACCTTTTAAAAACTTTTAACACAGTTAGTATGCAAGTGATCATGATCGATGTTTGTAAATCACGTTACCATCGAAGTCAGGTTGTGATAGTCCTTGTCGCAGAAGAGTTCTTAAATTACTGTTTTTATTATTTTCTATTATTTTCTATTATTTTACCACCATGGACACTATTTACACAGCGACGCATTCAATATTTTCAGGACGATTTGTAAAGTGGGATGTACTGAATACTATATGGTGTGATCATCACAATTTTAGCAGTTATATTCCACTATCTTTCACATTCTGCAAGAGTGTGTGATGTGGGTTGTACTGAGTACTATATGGTGTGATCATCACAACATAAGCAGTAATATTCAACTATCTTTCACATTCTGTAAGAGTGTGTGATGTGGGGTTTACTGAGTTCTAATTGGTGTGATCATCACAACATTAGATGTAATATTCCACTATCTTTCAAATTATGTAAGAGTGTGTAATGTGGGTTGTTCTGAGTACTATATGGTGTGATCATTACAACATTAGCAGTAATATTCCACTTTCTTTCAAGTTCTGTAAGAGTGTGTGATGTGTGTTGTACTGAATACTATATGGTGTGATCATAACAACATTAGCAGTAATATTTCACTATCTTCCACATTATGTAAGAGTGTGTGATGTGGTTTGTATTAAGTAATGTATGGTGTGATCATCACAGCATTAGCAGTAATATTCCACTATCTTTCACATTATGTAAGAGTGTGTGATGTAGATTGTATTGACTACTATATGGTGTGATCATCACAACATTAGCAGTAATATTTCACTATCTTTCAAATTCTGCAAGAGTGTGTGATGTGGGTTGTACTGAGTACTCTATGGTATGATCATCACAACGATTAGAGTAATATTCCACTTTCGTGTGTGATGTGGGTTGTACTGAGTACTATAAGGTATGATCATCACAACATTAGTAGTAATATTCCACTATCTTTCAAATTCTGCAAGAGTGTGAGATGTGAGTTGTACTGAGTATTATATGGCGTGATCATTACAACATAAGCAGTACAATTCCACTATCTTTCACATTCTACAAGAGTGTGTGATGTGTTTTGTACTGACTACTATATGGTGTGATCATCACAACATTAGCAGTATTATTCCACTTTATTTCATATTCTGTAACAGTGTGTGATGTGGGTTGTGCTGAGTACTATATGGTGTGATCATCACAACATGAGCAGTAATATACCACTATCTTTCACATTCTGCAAGAGTGTGTGATGTGGGATGTACTGAGTACTATATGGTGTGATCATCACAACATTAGCAGTAATATTCCACTTTCTTTCACATTCTGCAAGAGTGTGTGATGTGAGTTGTACTGAGTACTATATGGTGAGATCATCAAAACATTAGCAGTAATATACCACTTTTTTCACATTCTGTAAGAGTGTGTGAAATGGGTTGTACTGTGTACTATATGGTGTTATCATCACAACATTAGCAGTAATAAAGCACTATCTTTCTCTTTCACATGCTGCAAGAGTGTGTGATGTGGGATGTACTGAGTACTATATGGTGTGATCATCACAACATTAGCAGCAATATTCCACTTTCTTTCACATTATGTAAGAGTGTGTGATGTGTGTTGTACTAAGTACTATATGGTGTTATCACCACACGATTAGCAGTAATATTCCACTATCGTTCACATTCTGCACGAGTGTGTGATGTCGGTTGTATTGAGTATTATATGGTGTGATCATCACAATATTAGCAGTACTATTTCACTATCTTTCGCATTCTGTCAGAGTGTGTGATGTGGGTTGTACTGACTACTATATGGCGTGATCATCACAACATTAATAGTAATATTCCACATTCTTTCAAATTATTTAAGAGTGTGATATGTGGGTTGTACTGAGCACTGTATGGTGTGATCATCACAACACTAGCAGTAACTTTCCACTATCTTTCACATTTTGCTAGAGTGTGTGATGTGGGTTGTATTTAGTACTATATGGTGTGATCATCACAACATTAGCAGTAATATTCCACTATCTTTCACATTATGTAAGAGTGTGTGATGTAGGTTGTATTGACTACTATATGGTGTGATCATCACAACATTAGCAGTAATATTTCACTATCTTTCAAATTCTGCAAGAGTGTGTGATGTGGGTTGTACTGAGTACTCTATGGTATGATCATCACAACGATTAGAGTAATATTCCACTTTCGTGTGTGATGTGGGTTGTACTGAGTACTATAAGGTATGATCATCACAACATTAGTAGTAATATTCCACTATCTTTCAAATTCTGCAAGAGTGTGAGATGTGAGTTGTACTGAGTATTATATGGCGTGATCATTACAACATAAGCAGTACAATTCCACTATCTTTCACATTCTACAAGAGTGTGTGATGTGTTTTGTACTGACTACTATATGGTGTGATCATCACAACATTAGCAGTATTATTCCACTTTATTTCATATTCTGTAACAGTGTGTGATGTGGGTTGTGCTGAGTACTATATGGTGTGATCATCACAACATGAGCAGTAATATACCACTATCTTTCACATTCTGCAAGAGTGTGTGATGTGGGATGTACTGAGTACTATATGGTGTGATCATCACAACATTAGCAGTAATATTCCACTTTCTTTCACATTCTGCAAGAGTGTGTGATGTGAGTTGTACTGAGTACTATATGGTGAGATCATCAAAACATTAGCAGTAATATACCACTTTTTTCACATTCTGTAAGAGTGTGTGAAATGGGTTGTACTGTGTACTATATGGTGTTATCATCACAACATTAGCAGTAATAAAGCACTATCTTTCTCTTTCACATGCTGCAAGAGTGTGTGATGTGGGATGTACTGAGTACTATATGGTGTGATCATCACAACATTAGCAGCAATATTCCACTTTCTTTCACATTATGTAAGAGTGTGTGATGTGTGTTGTACTAAGTACTATATGGTGTTATCACCACACGATTAGCAGTAATATTCCACTATCGTTCACATTCTGCACGAGTGTGTGATGTCGGTTGTATTGAGTATTATATGGTGTGATCATCACAATATTAGCAGTACTATTTCACTATCTTTCGCATTCTGTCAGAGTGTGTGATGTGGGTTGTACTGACTACTATATGGCGTGATCATCACAACATTAATAGTAATATTCCACATTCTTTCAAATTATTTAAGAGTGTGATATGTGGGTTGTACTGAGCACTGTATGGTGTGATCATCACAACACTAGCAGTAACTTTCCACTATCTTTCACATTTTGCTAGAGTGTGTGATGTGGGTTGTATTTAGTACTATATGGTGTGATCATCACAACATTAGCAGTAATATTCAACTATCTTTCACATTGTGTAAGTTTGGGTGATGTGGGTTGTACTGATTACCATATGATGTGATCATCACAACATTAGTAGTAATATTTCACTACAGTCGAACCTCGATAGCTCGAACACCGGTGATTCGAATACCATCGGTAATTCGAACACATTTTCCCGACACAACTCCTATATAATTCAATGTAATTTAACCTCGATTATTCGAATATTATTTCTCGAATACCCCGGCTCGCTCGAATACTTTTTACGGTCCGAAGATCCATTTTTGTGTGAATTTAAACCTCGCTTAATCGAAGGTGATGATCCGTTGCCATGCGACGTCGGCCATATTAATTGTAATCGACGCGTTTGTATTTGTTTGTAGGTTATACTAGCGTAAATGAGTCTCCATTGCCCTTCCATAGTAAAGTTAGAATGTTGACAACCTGTTAAAAACTCAAACCTCGTTAGAATTCTGGGAAACTTACTTTATCATGCAAATAAACATGTCTGCTATTAAACATCAACAAGGAAATAGGGGGTTTAAAACCTTCTAAGAAACATTTCTTCAGTTGTATAGTAACACCGGGTCAAAGGTCAACACTATTTTTACCCCTTGCAATTTCACACCATGTCTACTTTCACTTCTCAAATTTATATAAAAAACTGTCAAAAACATAATGAGCTGCATTTTCAAATATCAACAACATGTCCAGAATACAGTTATAGCCAAAAAATAACAGGAACCAGCACTAAAAAAAGTTTTTAAAGAAAAAAAGATTAGCACTCTTTAATACAGAACTACTTTCGACTGCACCAGGCGAGCACATCCTGATGATTTAGAGTAATTAGACCTGTAGAAGTTCGATCATAGTGCGAAAACAGATAAAGTTGATTGTTAAAGGTGCGAACACTTATGATTGAAAAGCGATAATAGACAGATACAACTTATGTTTAGTGAACTTCGTTTACTGATAATTACGATAAATTAAACACGGTTGATTTTCTAATTAAATAATGTACGGAAACCAGTCTTACCTTGTTCTTATTATTCGGACTTCCGGAATGTATTGTAAAATCTATTAGTGTGATATTTCTTTAAATAAATGATAAAACAAACACATTATTGCAGTTTTTCTTGTATTTTCAGTGTTATAATTACATGTTATATATCCGTTATGAGGTTTAAACACACATGCATGAACATAAAAAAACATACTGAGAACGATACATCACGTACACAAGTAACACCATTTCGGGTGGTACACAAATTCGGATAGATATTTTGGGTTTTACCGTTACCTCGATGCCTCGAAGCCACCGATAGCTCGAACATATCCCTATGGTCCCGCTGACTTCGAGTTATCGAGGTTCGACTGTATCTTTCAAATTATGTAAGAGTGTGAAATGTGGGTTGTACTGAGTACTGTTTGGTGTGATCATTACAATATTAGCAGTAATATTCCACTTTCTTTCAAATTCTGTAAGAATGTGTGATGTATGTGGGTTGTACTGAATACTATATATAGTGATCATCACAACATAAGCAGTAATATTTTACTATCTTTCAGATACTGTAAGAGTGTGTGATGTGGTTTGTATTGAGTGCTATATGGTGGGATCATCACAACATTAGCAGTAATATTTTACTATCTTTCAGATACTGTAAGAGTGTGTGATGTGGTTTGTATTGAGTGCTATATGGTGGGATCATCACAACATTAGCAGTAATATTTTACTATCTTTCACATCCTGCAAGAGTGTGAGATGTGAGTTGTACTGAGTAGTATATGGCGTGATCATTACAACATTAGCAGTACTATTCCACTAACTTTCACATTCTACAAGAGTGTATGATGTGTTTTGTACTGACTACTATATGGTGTGATCATCACAACATTAGCAGTATTATTTCACTATCTTTCACATTCTGCGAGAGTGTGTGATATGGGTTGTACTGATTACTTTATGGTGAAATCATCAAAACATTAGCAGTAATATTCCACTTTTTTCACATTCTGTAAGAGTGTGTGATGTGGGTTGTACTGAATATTATATGGTGTTACCATCACAACATTAGCAGTAATATACCACTATATTTCACATTCTGCAAGAGTGTGTGATGTGGGATGTACTGGGTACTGTATGGTTTAATCATCACAACATTAGCAGTAGTATTCCACTTTCTTTCACATTCTGTAAGAGTGTGTGATTGTGTTGTACTGAGTACTATATGGTGTTATCACCACAAAATTAGCAGTAATATTTCACTATCGTCCACATTCTGCAAGAGTGTGTGATGTCGGTTGTACTGAGTACTATATGGTGTGATCATCACAACATTAGCATTACTATATCACTATCTTTCTCATTCTGTAAGAGTGTGTGATAAGGTTGGACTGATCACTATATGGCGTGATCATCACAACATTAGCAGTAATATTCTACTTTCTTTCAAATTATTTAAGAGTGTAAGATGTGGGTTGTACTGAGTACTATATGGTGTGATCATAACAATACTAGCAGTAATATTCCACTATCTTTCACATTTTGCTAGAGTGTGTGATGTGGGTTGTTATGGGCTGTTTTAATCTTCTTTCAGTATATGGACATGTGTTAGTGCATCTTAAACATGGAATTGGCACTGTGTGACAAATTATGGTTACCTACGCATCTACAAGGAAGCATCTACTTGTAGATGCATGTCTATATATCCGTGTTGCAAGGTTGACTTGATAAATGTATTTAAATCACAAAACAAGCTTAGATATATTATTAGTATAAAATTGTACCTTTCTCTGTTTAAGGTAATGTAACGTAACGAACGTGGTTGTGTCCAATAGTATAGCTCGTGGATATAATAGAATAGTATAGACAAGTTTATTTATTATAATCACAGACAACCACTAGGATATAAGTCACAATAATACTCGTATAATGAAACATACTAAAGCTTGATTCCGATTAGACAACATGAAATATGAATAAACAAGCAATAAACAATTAAACGACTAGAACAATAATCAAAGTGACAGTATGTTTACACTATACAGCAGTTTTATTTTTATAAATCTGTAAAACTTTGATACGCAGAACCTTGGCATGGTTATATATTTTCTTTATGTTTAGATTACATGTAAATAATATACTTGGCAATTAGGTTAATGACATATTTACCTAAAACATGACATGTTCACCTCATTAATAATGGTTCTTCTATAAATACCGTCTTTAAGAATCCGCTTTAACATAAACAATTGTCTATTTAAAAGATCCAAGTTTTATAAATATCCGAATGCATTTGTTGGATTCTTAGAGTTCATTCGGATTTCCAAAACACATCTAAGTTTATTATTCACGCCATGCATATAGTTATTTCTTCTACAGTTATCACTTCATAGTTAATGCTATATACATGGCTGGTAATACTCATTATAAAATGCTGTTTCTATTTTCATAAGGAGGGAGACGCCACCACCGGTAGAGTAGATAACAGGCAATGTGATATGAAATGTAACAACATATATGCACATGAAATAAAATGTATTCATAAAAATGGTTTTCCGAGTCATTTATTCACAAGGATTGTTTCTGTGCGTGTTTGTGGTTGACTGTCGTCCTTGATTGCTTTATTTTCTGTTCGAATTCTATATCTACTTTTTATGTCTTCGATGGCCCCAATTTATGTTATAAAATAATAACATGATGTTAACTTTACATATTGCTGTGCTATTGAAAACGTAACATCCATGTTACTTTACGGCGCGTCATGGTGTACTATTTACCTGCTTGCTTGGCATAGAATAGTTTCCGAGTTCGAGACGCCGTTACAGACCATGTTCGTACTTGAGCAATTCACTTGTCCATACTGCTTCGTCCTTCGGAATGGAAAGTTGACTGGGTGGTCACACGTATTGGAGTCTATCATCTAGCCATATAAAGTAGCCAGAATAATATATTCGATAGTAACATGTAAGGTGATTCCGAATCCACTCTCTTCGTATCTCTTTCTGGTAGCAGCTCTGTAAAACCAAACTAATGTGTTGGTGAGCCGTCATCAAACAACGTACACATGTTCATGCCATGGCTTAAAAATCATAAGTTGCCATTTACTAATGATCATATCACCACTTCTTGTTTGTTGTGTTTCATTTACCTGTCATCATCCATTGCAAATTCTATTTTGTTTATTTCGTCCATTTTTTTCTCGTTTAGATCAAAGCGTTTTGTTAGAAACTTGGACCTTACGCCGCTGGCCATGGAATGGTGTGAAAACATCTCATTGAAGGTTCCATGTTCGCCGTCATATGAATACCATCTTCGAGATGGCTCAAATTTCTGTACTATTGGCATTTTAAGTATTGAGTTCTGTTCTGGCTAAAGGGCGTGAACGGTAGTAAACACTTTTCACTACCGTTCATGAACAGTCTCAATCAAACTGAGACTGCAATAGTTTTTGTATTTATCGTGTTCGACGATTTCCAGATTTCTCCTTTCATACTTATTTTAATAGTTTAAAATAAGTGTGGTGCATTGAGGTATACATCTATACATGTATTTGTCTCTATTCGACTTAGATATATGTGATATGTGTTTTTTGGGTGACAGTGTTCTGCAAATGCTACATTTCCTTTTCGACTTCTGAATCTACATTTAGTATTTTCATACAAAAATGAGAAAAATGGTTAACGTTTTAACTATTCATTTGTTACACGACCAGACTCCAGTCATTTATCGAACTTTTCTCCGAAAAGTGCTCTTTTCGTTCGATACCCCACTACTGCGTTCATTGGTCATCTGATACGAGGGGCATTCAAAACGTTTTGAGACTGATTTGCTTCCGTAGAAATTAAGTCAGATACATGCACGATTTTTAGGTGCCTTTTTAGGTAATTTCAATAGCAACTGTATTACATTTTGTCAAGGGATTATAGTGTTATACGATTTTGAATAGAGCTTTACTCATATACATTGATCATTGGAAATTAGGACTTACGCTGAAGACAGGATAGCGAGGATTGTGCGCATATAAAATCGATTCAAGCTAACCAGTAGGCCTTATTGCCTACCGACCGTTCCAAGTCAGTAACCCTGTCTTCACCACCCTATCTGTTGTTGTTTTTTTGTCTCTTTCATTGTATTATCAAGTCCTTGTTTGCAGTATAGTGCGGACCTACCATGCCATTGCGTTCGGACGCTATGGTTTCTATAGGATCCTATATCTCATTTTTATATAAAAATGCGTTGCGCTTTAAATATATCTGGGAAATATATCATTCATGAAGTTAAAAGCTTTTATGGGCATTCTTCTGTTCCAAAGGCCACAGTTTACAGGTGGTTAAAAGTGTTTAAAGAAGGAAAACCCAACGTCAAAAATGTTGAACGTGTTGGAAGACCAAGTCTCAAGAAACATCGTAGCTGTTGATGCTATGGTGAAGGAATATTCAAGATATACTGTTTCTGAGATAGCTGAGATATCTGCGTCAGTGGCCATATCAACGGAAAGTGTTCAAAAGGTTTAAACAAAGCGTTTAAAATTAAACAATGTATGTGCAAGGTGGGTATCCCATCTATTGACCAAAGAGCAAAGGGCACAGCGAGTAAAATGTTGTAAAGAACTCTTGAAAAAATATGGAACTGCCGATGAAAAGAGGTTAAATGAGCTCAGAACATATGATGAGACATGGATATATTATTTTGAACCTCAACGACGGATTAATAATAAACAAAGGCTGAGAAAGAAAGAACCGTAATTGCCAAAAGGACAAAACGTGCGAAGAAGGTTCTTTACACTATTTTCTTCGAGTCAAAGGGTCCAATTGTGCAAATATCTAGGGCTCCAGGAAAATCTGTTACGGGAAAGTTTTATAGGGACAAGGTCTTAAAATCAGTGAAAAATCCAAGGACTGGTTTAAAGGACATACATCTCATACATGACAATGCATCTTCCCATAAACGTGCTATAGTACAGCAATTTCTTCGAGATGAACATGTTATACAGCTTCAACACCCACCATACTCGCCGGATCTTAGTCCGTGTGATTGTTTTCTGTTTCCAAAGCTGAAAAAGATGTTCGCTGGACGTCGTTATAACTCGAGAAGTGCTGTTGGCGGTGCGGTACATCAGTGTCTGAAAGGTATACCAAGGGGAGACAACTCTAAAGCTTTCCGGTCAAAGATATCTCGTTAAAACGTGTATTCTTGTTACGGGCAAACACTTCGAAGGATTAAAATAGAATATTTGTCCATAAACATGTTATGTTTTATTTTAAGTGGCCAGTCTCAAAATATTTTGAATGTCCCTCGTACCTGGGTAGTTTTGGCTCAAAGACAGACAGATAAAAATATCGGACAGGGGAAGCAGCAATCAAGGACGACAGTCAACCACAAAACACAAAAACAAACACGCAAGCAGACAAACGAGAAGGAAAAAGCATAAAAAATGCAAGCGACATCACAAACACAAAATGATTGACAATAGGGCTACCGCCTTGGAACGGTCAGTGGCAACAAAGGCCACTGGGGGTTTAAACTGGTTCTAGGGTGCACCAAACCTCACACTTACCCTACTGTCATCCCATTAAAACAGGACAGTGTAAATAAAGAAATCCTCGCCATGATCTAATCAAAGATGTTTTGACTTAACTTCACAAATTATTGATTAACCGACAGTTTAACGATTTCGTATTTAACCAGTATGAGAGATGAACGTTTGACGTATTACATTATGAACCATAATGTATACCATTTATTTCATACCACGACTTAGTGCGCTTGATATTTAATATCCTTGCATGCAGTCATCATGTGATTCTCTGTACATATTTACAACGAATAAATGAAACTCTTTTCTAAAAGGCAAACTCTCATGAATGAATTTCCTTCGATATCCATCTCATCCGTTAATTTATTTCAGACCACGACCAGTTAAAATAGCCGAGTTTCCAGAGTATGTGGCATCATTATATAAAGACAGTGGATAACTTTTCTCCGATGCCTATAAGGTAACAACATACTGCTATTTCTTTGATTAAATGATTTATATTAACCGGAAAATCAAATTTGCTGATCTTTTAAATGCTCTCATGAGTTTATTCACATCCGATCCCTCATACAATATTTATATAAAAAGACACAATTTACAGTATTTAATGATTCCAAAACTTGACGTTAATTTAATGGATATAAATATTAATTTCGTATTCAAATCCAGTAACTTCATAATTTGCATATTTGTATTTCTCCACCAAATAGGCATGCATTTCAGTGTATTTTGTTCTATATATTGTTGCGTCTTTTGTATTGTAATTGTTGTTGATTTTTTTTCATTTGTCTTAAAATAAATCAAATCAAACTACACTGCTGTTTTTCCTTTTGTAATAGTTTTTCTGTGTTGTATGTTATGTTCCGAATACTTATCAGTCATATACGTAATGCTGTAATGTGATGTACCCTTAATTAGTTCACTCCAAGAAGGGTGCAATATCGTATATTGAATTACGACATGCTGTAGCATACTACAATATACACAAATATAAAACATAAACCTTTGAGACATGTTAAAGATTTATAATTTCCATATATAGATAAAAGATATACAGATGTTAAAAGAAAATAGTCCAGCACATCCAACGACTGCAGCCGCACAGCAAAACGCCAGACTAAGGAATAGGTATACGAATATCTTGGCCTGTGAGTATCCGTTAATGTTGATGTTTGTTTCCGTTATGAACCATTTCAGTCGCTTGAGGCGCCGATCCGGCTTTGTATGTGTTTTCAGCATCCTTCGCGAAACAACTGAAAAATACACACTTCATTATTTAC
This sequence comes from Cyrtodaria siliqua, assembly GCA_037043455.1. Taxonomy (NCBI): domain Eukaryota; kingdom Metazoa; phylum Mollusca; class Bivalvia; order Adapedonta; family Hiatellidae; genus Cyrtodaria; species Cyrtodaria siliqua. The sequence continues at coordinate 67,815 of JAWPHD010001807.1, read as the reverse complement.
TGGTAAACTTAATTTATTTATGAAATCTTACAATGCAGGCGTAATAATACAAACCAATTGCGTATATCGGTCTAACATTAGTTCCTAATAAATCTAAATTAGCACATACCAACAAAAGTATCAAATATAACTGAATTGAATTGGATGTTATTGTCGCACCAACAGCGAAGGTCATATGGAGACTTTCCAGCTTCCATTGGTGCGGAAAGACCCCCGGTTGCCCCTCCGGGCAATTTTCGTCCACGAATGGGCACCTGGGTAGAACCACTGATGCTCCGCAAGCAAGCTGGATAGCTTCCACACATAAATATTCCTAGGCGCTGAGGGATCGAACCTACAGCAGTGAGGGGCAAAAGATACGTGTAAACTAACGACAGAAGCGAGCAGTGGACAAAACAGTGATTGTTTTGATATATTTGTTGTGGTCGACAAAAAGGGTATATTAATAAAGAGAATGAATTGCTCACCTATTATGTTGGACATTATGTGTTATCTAACCTATTATGTTGGACATTATGTGTTATCTAACCTATTATGTTGGACATTATGTGTTATCGAACCTATTATGTTGGACATTATATACTATCGAACCTATTATGTTGGACATTATGTGTGATCGTTGATAATAAAATCGTATTATCAACGGACGACGGAAGAACGACGATATAAAAAGAGGACAAAGTTGTCGAGTTTTTCTTTAAATATGCGATGCCCAAATCCCATCAAAACTGGCTGGAAATTAGGCAATGAAACGTTGTGTCACGTACCCATTTTGTCTTCTTTTCATAAACACCGTTACACCGACGACTATGGCAATAACTACAACTGCCGACACCACACCAGCAATAACCGGAACAAGATTATTTTCTGCAAATGAATTTGTAAGTTGTTTCATGTGTTGTTTATTTATTAATATAATGAGAACACCGTACATATTTGGAAAACCGTATTTTAAAGTATTAATCTCGTTAATCACCAGCAAACAAAAGCAAAGAAAACAAAGAGCAGATATTATGCAAATCGTAGTCAGATAATATTTATTATTCGTTAAACATGGTCCTTAACATCCAATGAGTCATTTTTTACAGAGCAGCGTGAAATTTGCTAGACTGCTAAATCAAAACATATGACGTCAACGGACGCGACGGAGCAACGTGCTGTGATTAAATCATCCTGTATTGACTCTCAACCAACGATTTTGAAATTGCAATATTAGTGTACGGCTAACACTTGATTTCATTGTAGTTTCTATATAATTGTGATTGTCTGTGTAGCATTTCCCTCAAACTATTACACACAATTGATTGACAACATGTTGCTCCGTGTGTATGCTTTGTATTTTTTTGTTTTATATTTTGTATTGATCGTCTCTTATATTTCTGTGGAGGAAAGCATGAGCACATTTTATAAACAAATGTTCACTGTTACATTTGTAATCATAAATGGTACGTATAATTATGAGACGAAAACACAATATTATAAAGCTAGCTATGTTGCCGTGTTATTAGGATTGTGAAATAATATACAAATTAACCTGTGAAACTTTGCAACTTAACCACAAACTAAATGCAAACGTAATGATTTATTGTTTTTATTACAGAGACATACATTGTAAAAACAATTCTAGAAAACTGTATAAGAAGAAATATTGTCACGCAGCAGGAAACTGTTGTACATACTCAAATTAAGACCAACGACGAAGCTTTGGGCTAATACGAGTAAGACTGAATAGTTGTTGTCGGCATTGTCAGCAATTAAACACACCTCTGTTGTTGGCGATAAACTTTGCTTCTTATGTATTTGTATACTGAATTTTGAACTGTTGTTGTGAATATCCTAATAATGCTTTGTTTAGCAATGACAAGGTTTAGAGTGTACATCAGTAGTATACCGGTATTTAAACAAACTAGCACAATACAATACAATACAATACAATACAATACAATACAATACCATCGGTTATGTAATATAATCATGTATATAATTCATAATTAATTATGGATATTGACCAAGATATCGGCCATTTAGATGTCCATTTCTGGGGTGTGCGAGTGTACAGGTACTTACTGTACCAGATAAGAAACATTGTTCAACCTATACTAAGGTACACATGTGATCCACATGCATGACTCCAAAATTAGTCACGTCAATTAAATATATGTTTGGCTACTGGTGACCAAAGTATCAGAGCATGAACATAGGGCCTCCTTTGCTAAACATGTATTGGAAAATGTTAACATTTTAGTTGCATGTCACCGTGTTTATGTGAGTACAGCCTAAATATAACTAATGTAACCTTTGTGGTTAGTAGCGGCTGTGTGTATAATCTAAAACTAAAGGAGATTATAAAATAGTAGTGTATGATCATATATATAAGACGTATTCGTAATGTACTGGTTGGCTTGTGACATGCAATGATCGGAACGAATAAAACGGATAACTACCAACAGTAAAAACTAAATACTTGCACCAACATTTAAACATATATAGACGCAATACATACTACATATATTAGTGTCTGGATGGGGTATAATGATATTAAAAAAGGCCATGTTAAATAAATATTAAATTATTTAGAGAACGACAGACAAATAAATACATAATATAAAATAATAGGCTTTACCAATAAATGTAATACAATTTAAACAACGTGTATATAAAACGAACATACTTATCATATAATATGTTATATTTAAAGATAAAACAAATCCCCCTTATGTTAACGAATACTCATACCTTTAAATAAGAAAATAGGAATCAAAATAAGAACGATTGACCGACTCCTGAGCCTACCTCCACCAAGATCAAAATCCCATATATGCATACATGTAACCATGGTAACGAATAACAATTCGCATGCAGTAAAGTTTACCATTGTTTACTGTATATTTATGGTACACGAGCATTCCAAAAACGCAAGAGAAGACATAGGTATTGTTTTTTGTGTATAATGCATTTAAGTTGACAAATCGATGGTTGTTTTACTTGATCAGTTTAGGTTGGTTTAAACATAATTGTATTTCAAACATTTTTATAACATGTATATATTGGTACATAATTACATACATATATATATATATAGTTAATATGATTGGAAAGAAAGAAAAATATCATAGAGTTCCTCTCCTTGAAATCAGGTTTAGGTTAACAGGTCCAAAAGGATGTGTACATTTTAAAATTTACTTAAAAATGTAAAGTCTTAGAAAGGTAAATTAAATAATGAACTGTGTATATTGGAATTTATAGTATAAATCAAATAAATTATTTCACTACATGCGCACAGACGGACGGGCGGGCGGACGGACGGACATACTGACAGATCAAATATGGTTAGGTAGATACTGTTTGATTACCATATCCTCATGCAGTGATTAAGTGATTAGGAAACAGATAGTAACATGCCTACACTATGTACAGAATAAAAACCTAGAAACCATTTTCTAGAAAACATAAATTACCTGGCGATTGTCAATTTTGGCTAAAACAACAGAAGACGTTTTTTTATAACAATGCATTAAGACTTGCTGTAACAAACTCATACATATGAAAATAATTATAATTGTATTTATAAATAATAATATTTCAATTTGTGGTATCATTCCATATTCTTCGAATGTGAGTAATCGCGATTTTAGAAATATATTTCAAATGTCGAACGACACATTTCAAGCAATTACCATGGAATGGATTCATTGGCGGAAAAGTATCCATGATATACGCCATAACATCTGGGACTCATATACTCATATTTGGTCTTACGCGTTGCTTACGTAGCCCTATGCACAGTCCTCTAAAATGCTTTTTTTATACTTTTCTTTTTGTTTTATAAAATATCTATAAGATATAACAACCTGATGGTATGTTGATTTGTGAATCATTCGTGTACGAACTGTGATTTTTTTTATCAAAAATCAAGTTCCAGCCTCAATGTGTTCCTAGCACATTCTCTAACGGAACGGATAGCATCGCACTTTCTGAGACAATATTACTTGATCGAAGATGAACGGATTTAAAGATGGATGGCTCATTTAATAAAGTGTTTACTTTGCTTAAGCCTCCTATTAAAGCTAGCAGCTGTTTTGATTGTTGATCATGCACTATGCCTTTAGATGTTATCGAAATTAATAAAACGTAAAAGAAAAGCAGAACCCTGTGGACTCACGATTGTTTCCTTACATGTCGCATAGTTGCATTTTGTAACTAATTGCAGAGTTTTACATACGTCAATTGCATTTCACTTCGACAACAAACACTTGATGTATTGACAACAAACACTTGATGTATTGACAACCAACACTTGATGTATTGACAACAAACACTTGATGTATTGACAACAAACACTTGATGTATTGTAAATATCGAAAGTATAAGGCTATTAATAAAGACGATCTGCGCAAAAGAAGTTTGGTCATGGGTGCATTTAATTACTTTTATTTGCACACTTATTGGTAGCAATGTCCGTGAAATTAAATGTAATACTGAATAATGGCCTATCTTGATCTGCTGATATTTTCGCCCTAATCGGAACTGCTTGTTAGGAAAATTTGGGAGGCAGTTTCAATTGTGGCTAATCTAGCTTATGTATCGGAACCAATCCGGGAGAAATGTACAGAGATGCTCGTACACATCAGATTTAGTGAAGTTAAACGTTCTGTTTTACGATGACGTGTAGTGATGCTGCGAAACGTTATTTTAGACAGTAAAGCCATCCATATACCGCCCCAAATGGAAACTCTTACTGTGGTGATTTTAAAATAAAGAAAACAATTCACACACAATATTTTTTTAATGACAATTTCAATTGTTACGTTTTACTTTAAACCTTAGCACCGTATCAACACTGTACAAAATACTGTAATAAAACAATCACATATTTATATAAATATTTTAGATTATGTTTAATTGAGGACTACATACAGTCGACTTTTAAATCTACTGTTAGCATACTGTTTACATCATTTTCAGACTTACCTGTTGCGATTACTGGCGAATATTCAGTCTCAGTACACCCTGTTTCAGTACACACGAAGATTTTTACCCTATTTAACATAAATAGGGTTTATCAATTATTAGTATATATAATATTGAACAAAGCAACCCTCCTTACCGTGGAAATAAGCGAAGCAAAACGAATGCATCTGTGTCTTTTGCTTAATATACAAGCAGATACAGCTCGACATTTTAATCGGCATTACTGTCATAAAAAGTTATGGATAGGACCACAACCTGTATATAAACTAATAACAACAATCAAACTAAAGAGAACATAACGAATTCGTAGAATTTCCATTGTTTAAGAACCTTAATTTGCAGCAGGTATATTTACAACTTAAAAAAAAGTATGATAATGGACCTTTGAAACCGGCCGAACATAAACATAAACATAGCATTACGATGACCGCGAGCAGTTTTAACGGAAAACAATGATAGTGTGTCTTATACAACGACAAACAACATACCTATAGCTGCGTCCAGGTTGCAGTTCTCCATTACAGTTAACGTTGTGTGAAACACCTGAGCATTTACCCTCTGCACCAATAACAAAAGAAGGCGTCGTCTCCGAACTGGTGGATCTTCTTTTTCGATTCCCTGTTCATAAGCTAGGTAATTTAAAGTATCCATAGTATAATCTACTTGCGTGATTTAAAGCGCATTATCACATTACTGTTACTTTTCTCTGCTCGTTGTGGTGAATAAATACTGATAAGAGACATCCTTTGGAAGTGGCAAACATAGCCACGAGAACAAGAAGAAACTGATGCAAAGCCACGAGAACAAGAAGAAACTGATGCAAAGCCACGAGAACAAGAAGAAACTGATGCAAAGCCACGAGAACAAGCAGAAACTGATGCAAAGCCACGAGAACAAGAAGAAACTAATGCAAAGCCACGAGAACAAGAAGAAACTGATGCAAAGCCACGAGAACAAGAAGAAACTGATGCAAAGCCACGAGAACAAGAAGAAACTGATGCAACGCATCAGGGCAGCGCAGAATCTTTTCAAAAGGAGGAAACAAACATGTGTATTTATTTGCAAATTTGTATTATATATCAACAATTATGTAGAAATATTTTAAAAAGTATAAAATGTTATATGGCAACAGTAAGCAATAGTAACTTGAGAACCATTGGTAACATCTGATCATGTGATCAAAACCGCGGGACATAAATTAGTCAATGGCTATGTACTCGGCAAACAAAACCACGTGACCGTCTATATATCGGAATTCGGAGGCGCTCCATAGGGTATTTTTTATTTCCCTTATAGCTAACAACAGGGTCTTTAAACGCCTTTGGTACCCGGTCCAACAGTTAACAATCTATCGAGACCGGGCACCTGAAACATCACATAGTATATGTTTGCGTTGAACATGCCATTTTTCAGTGGAAAAAGTTGGATTTAAGTTGATAAATAACAACAGGATTTAAGGAAATATAACTTCGATCAATCGATAATAGTGTGCAGTTTGGTATAACACCAACAATGGCCCTTGCTTGGGTTGTTGTCGTTGGAGATGGCAGGTAGATGTGCACTCTGACGATGACGTGGGGCTCAATGCAGGGAAATGATCAGGGGCGAACAGGTATTTTTTATTTTGGCAAAAAATTATATCAGGAAGTATTTCATGAAGGATGTGCCGTGGTGTCTGGTGGCGTGTTTCAATAATTATGTTTATATAAAATGACTCAATATAGCAATTTCAATACAACAACACGATCTTATGGCTCAAAACGCGCCGCTAATAAAGTATCCGACTCATGTGTATTGAGTCTGTTCATGATAGGTCATGAATATATATATAGTGCTCGTTTATCCCCCAAAAAATAGAGAACAACGTTTACTCATGACAGTACACAAAAATGTTATAGTTTCAGAATTACCATAGTAAATCTATTGTTTTAGAATTTACATAGTTAATATGCTTATATATACTTTATTTTCTAAATTAATATATTTAATGAAACTAATAATCGCCATATCGATTTATGAACTATTATAGTATTTCAAATAAAGACAAAAACAAACTGAGAAAGAAATAGACATTACGTATGACAGAATCCGAATTTAACAAAGGTATGTTGGTTGTCTTTATAACAGAAATATAGAAACTAAAATGATAATAATCATGTTTTTAAAATATATTTCTGACGAGGTTTTAAACAAGATATATTAATATCACTAACCTCCGGTTGATGGGCATGGGTCGTAATCGTTCCTTGTTGCCACGTAAGGCGCGATCGAGTCGTCATCCTTCACGTCAAACCATTTTTTGTAAAGTGTTGCTTCGCGTTTTTCAAAGTCCTCTCTGCTACCAAAAAAAGCTGTACCTAAGTTGAAAATAAAACACATACTTGAATTAAAATATGTATAAAACTACTATAGCTGTACTTAAGTAGTATTGGTCGGCCATCTTTGCTTTTTTTATTCAGAATGGATGGGATATATGGCCAAGTGAAAATTTCAACCAAACGCATATTTTAGGCATAAGCAATGTCAGTCATATACGAGAGGTGTTCCAACTTATAACGTAACACTTGTTATTTTTCAGCGGAAATAGTTATCGTAAACATGCGTGTTTTAAATATTGTGAAACTTTTATTTACAACATATGCATTTAAATATAATCTACAAGTTCACGCGGTTTGCTTTAAATTACATTTTAAATTAGGTACACACTAGTTTCCAATTTTAAAGCTATATGTTTCTATTGCCGTAGAGTTGTACCTAAAACCAATCAAATAATGTCACTAAATGCAAATCGTATTTGTTTAAAAATGTGTTTGAAATTTAAATATGATCGTATGTTTTATTTTAAGTCAAAAATATAAATTTTGAATTAAAAGTTCGAATTTTATCGACATTTTAAGAATTGACAAATTATAGGACAGTTTGCTAGTATGTTACCGATGATTTTATAAATTTACCAAAATAAGCATTTTATTAATATTTTGTGAGACAAAAATTAAATGTTATTGTTGCTGTATTATCACATATCATATAAAGATATATTTTGGTCATATTTTTTTCGTCATTATTTGTAAATGTGAGGTTTTGCCCCTAAATCTTAAGTTATATATTTTTTCATTTCCTTTCTTATACGAAAGTAACACAACTTATTTTTTTTATAGAGGAGGACATAATAACAATCCCTGGAGTTGATGTTTCGAAATAGAAGCTTTTATAAATTTAATAATTTTCAAAGTTTTAGTTCACGTTAATTTTTACTGAAATCGTGGAAATCGACAAATAGCAAAAAAATGCATATTCCTTTTTTTTACGTTCACTCATGGACATATCAGACTACTACATGTATTACCTTAAACGACAAATTACAAGCATTTTTTTTAAATTTGTTTTGTCGTTAATTTTTTATAATTCAAAATGTCATTCTTTACCATATTACATAAATATGGATGCAACATAATTAGGAATCACATACTTGTTCATGTCATAATGTTTTATATCGAAAGAAACATTAGACTTGACATTAAAATTAACATATTCGGCGAGAATGTCAAGATTTTGAATCAGTTACAAAATGAAAGTGTTACGTTATAAGTTGAACACCTCTCGTAGTACATGACATCAAATTAAACAATATTGATGTGAACCTAATATCAGAAAGAATACTTATATTGTTTCAGAATTTGTAATCATAGAGTCCTACGAGGTTGTCCGCCGTGACGTGATTTACAAACTTCGTAAGATCCTTGCTCTGAGCCTCATGATCACTTTCTTGCAAGTTTTATTCAACTTGTTAAAACGTTTACCAAAAGAGGTTATTACTATCATTTTGCAACGTACTGCATGTTTAGAGATTGACCCATTTACTGTTCGCCACTATATGTTTTCTCTTTGATTGTGAGATGACTGGACATATTGTGTACCTAAATCCGGAAAGAACGGTAACTAGTGATGTTTGTTTTCAATTCTGTTCTTATCCTTAATGGTTTACTCCCTTGTTGATCTGGCTTCTGCCAAATCAATCAATGTGTAATTTATTTGTGGCTTTCTATTCTTTTTATGCCCCCTCCCCCACCCGAAGACAGGGGACATATATTAATCATACTGTCCATTTGTCCATCATATATACATGAACAGCTTTGTGTTATATGGCCTATGAACGCTGTCTTGGGTGTTCGAGAATATAGTCTGGAAGAGATTTCTTTATTTGCACTATCCAGTTTCATTGTACAATAGGATAAGAGTGAGGTTTGGTGCACCTTGAAACCTTGTATAAACCCAGCCCTTTCCTTGTTATGATTTGTGAACCTTGTAGGTACGTCATTTTCCATCCGATCTTTATCAAACTTGTTTAGAATGTCAATATCAATTAAAATCTCGGACACATTTTAAACCAGCCATATCTGACGCCTAACCCTACCTTTTCCGTCGTCTATGCCAAGCTCCCCAACCCCAAACAGGTTTTTTTTTGTTTACTTCAAACAGGTCAAGTGTCTAGCTGTATTCATTGACAGATACCCCACTTCTAATAGATACAGCAACAATATCGATATATTTGGGCAATTCCCAACCCACCACACCTCACTCTCCCATCCACCCACACGTATAATGCCCATTTTCAATAAAAAATATTATTTTTTTTTATAATATTGATGTTTTAGACTGTTTCTTTAGCTGAAGTCGGTCTTGTATTTTAACTGGTGAATCCAAACTCAAATTTCAACGAAGTTTTGGAAATATAAATAATTATATGTTCGCAGATGTAAATTGATAAGATACAAATTTTAACTGAAATGTACCTTTTGCCTGATCATCCTGTGCTACAATGACCCCCCATCTCTTAGGTGTTCCATTTGTATCATTACAAAGGAAGCTTTTTAAAGGAAGATTAACAGCAATCTCCTTGTGGGCATCACTGACGCCCTCGGATGATGCTTGCACTAGCAGGATACTACCAGTTTCTGGTATCTTTATTGGTGCTAAAATTATAGTTAAAACAATTTATAAAGTGTAACAAATTGCTGGAGGCAGATTAAGAATGTGTTGATTTCAACGTTTGCCGTCTAATAATATAATTTATTTCGTGTTGTTTATGTTAAATTCGAATTAAACAACCGTTTATATTAAACGTTCAATGAACAACGATGGAATATTAGCCAATGGTTTGATCAATAATGCTGTAAATATACATACATTGCCTTAAATTTAATCTTCATTAAACGTTCAGTATCTATAATATGAAGTATTAAAGGGAGTACATCAGGCTTTTCAAAGGGGTCTAGGGGTCCGACTTAAAATTGACAAATAATGATATCTTCTATTTTAAAGCGACTAAACATAATGAATGATCCTAAAAATTATCCCTTAGTTACAAGGAAATTCATTCTGTACAATAATACGTGCTATCCTAGGTTACGCACCAGGGTTAATTTCAGCATTGTATGCCCGATTCCGTCCTAGCTATATGGTGTATTCGAAGTTTAAACCTTAACAATATGGTTCGAACATCATATTTTGATGGATATAAGTGTTTTATCATGAATTGGAACATTTTTATAATTTAAGATATTTCTAGAAAAATCCTGATGTACTCCCTTTAAGAAAAGTTCACTCTTAAACAGTATTCTTTCTCATTGGCTATTAGTTTGATGTTACTTACCACCTTGTGTCACCAGTACAGGAGATGAAACAATAGTACCATTGCCTGCGTTAGTAGCCGCAAATACCTGCAATAGACAGCCGATATATGACCTAAATGAGTTTAAACATGTTAGTGCAGTTGAATGGAAGTTTTTTCTAGAGGCGTTTACCTTAGTGTTTTGAGCAAAGTATTCTTATAGAAAATAACCTTGAACTATTTTTCTGTAAGTGCCATTTATATGTATTTTGATATGTAGGTCATGATACACATGTCAAGTACGTTTTACGTTACGTCTAATATACACATTTAAAAAACTTAAAAAATCCCGACAGTTTGACCAGTAAAAATATATCATTAACTGTTGTTTGGTCGTGATTTCGCACAAACAAGTTAATTCTTAACTTGCATTACGTTTGTTAAAATATCACCAGATGTAGAGGACGTAGGCGTTTAACAGAATGTCTTGTAATAAACATGATAACTGAACAAGGCATTGAAGGTATTTTTTATTTTGGCAAAAAATTATATCAGGAACTTTTATAAAACATATCTAACATGGATGCTCCCTACATCCTTGTTTAAACCCAAGCGGCCTTTCTGTCAATGCCCGTTCCGAGGCGGTACCTCTGTTGTCAACCATTTTATGTTTGTAGTGTTATTCCACTGCTTCTATGTATCCTTGTAGTTGTTGTATGTTTTGAATGCGTGTTATTAGATGAATGAATTTTGCGAATGCTTCATTTTAGCTGTATTTATCTTCTTTATCTTACCTCTACCGTATACTTTCCTGGACGAATGTTTTCGATTTTATGATGCCTTGATCCACCCACTTCCATAACTGCCTGACTAACCTTAAAAATCAAATGCACACATTTTACATTATAAAACAAGTATTATAAACAAGTAATATAAACAAGAGGAACACTTGTGCCGGAATTTTCACCAGTTGACTTTCGCGAAAAGGAAACAGTACTAAAACACATTGATACATTGACAAAGACCAAACAATAAAAAAAAATTAATGAAATCCCGCTGTTGGGTTCATGGTTAAACGTGAAATCATCCAAATGTGTTATACACTGACCTACTTTTTAAATAAATGCCCAGCAATTGCTATTTTATAAGTAGCATCGACTTAACTTATAGCACGATAAACTGTTTAATTTGTACGATATGAAATTATACTTTTTCCCATTCATGTTGTAAAATGATAGAAAAAGGAAATAAAACGTCAGAGATGTCTATATATCGGGGTACCATTATCTGGTATATATTCAAGACTGACATCTACGACGCTTTTGAAAAGTAATGTCGTCAATGTTTGTGACGGATTACACTAAACACGTCTACCTTACACATCCCATTCGTGTTCAACGGAGGCTAAGTCAGGCGACATCGAATGCCGTCCTTGATATTAACACTATTTTGGTTAAAATTGTCTGACTATATGCGGCCGAGCGTTTTCATCAGTATAACGCGGAGAGTGACATATTAGACAAGACACAGCTACGTTGCTGTCCTTAACGTATAACTTGACTTGGCATTGCTATGTAATACCTAAAGTATTGTTTTATGAAACTGCGATTTTCGATAAATTCCTTCCTTTTGCGTACGTCCTGCTCCCCATATATTTATCGCTGAACACAATAATATGCATGTTGTTTTTGAAGTCGACGCCACACACTCTCCTGACTGTCGTCTTAAGAATCGTCAAACAAAAATATATAATTCTACGCGACGTGTATACCGCATATCGCATGTTCTGTCTTGAATATTATCGGTGATGTTTTGCGTATGCTATGGCGTCTTTATGTAGTATTGATATGTGCTTAATGTAACTGCAATCGCGCATTACATAGCAACCTCGGACGATTTGAGCTCATGTTCATGCACATTCAAAGTAGCTTTGGTGAAACAAGTCCTAGTTCGTTAAGATAAGGTATGCATGCACATCTTCAGTTGGTAGTGATGGTAAGTGTGAGGTTTACTGAAGACAGTTAGAAATGCTATTAAAAGAGACGTTTGTAGTGTACAGGCCCTAGGATTAACAATAAAGCTTTATAAATTAGTTGTTTTAATTTATGAAACCAGTGATGTGTTTGGTTTTCATTTCTTCCATTTAACTATTGGTAGTAACATGTCCAGACATAGTAGCATCATTACCCTTTTCCATGTGATTAATTATTATACATGTTCAACTTACCCCATCGGTGAAGTAGCGTATGTAATAAGCTGTTATGATTCCATTTAGATCCCGTAATACCGGTGGAGACCATGTTACAACTATGGATCTAGGACGGGTTATATTTGATTCTGATTCCAACTCTAGCTTTGCTACTTTTCCCGGAGCTAAATAGAAAACAACAAACAATAGTACATATAATTCATAACATTACAATTTTTTGACTGCATGTTTTGTTTTAATAAGGGTTTTGGTTGACTGTGTTCTGTGAAACCTACATTTCCTGTTCGAATGTAATAGTTACTGTTATACAATTATGTATCAACCACATGATACCATATGACTTTACTAAACCAAAACAAACATTAAGCTGAATAGTCAAAGTCGTTTCCCCGTACACACAGACTATACAGTAATATGACATACTTACACATAGCAAAAGGAACCACATAATCACTAGGTTCATATGTGACTTACATTTCAGAAAATGTATTTAATGGTATTTGATAAGATATGCTTCGGGAACAAAACTTTGAACTTTAACTTATTGAACTCATAACTAATGTTCTTCAACTTCAGACGTATATGGTAACGAAATATGGCCAGAACCATTACAGGAAATGAATTTATATCAATCCACTGTGATTTTGACCTTTACACAAGTAATATCAAACTTAGTATTTTGCTTAACTGAGACATAATTATGTATCAAGTTTATGAAGGAAAATTTGGATAAAATCCACCAACAGTGATATGAAAGAAAATATCATACGGAAACAACCGTGTGTCTCTCTTACAAACAAAAATATACATTAAGCAACTGTTTTCTTAACTTTTGACCTAGTGACCTACGAGCGCCACATTTTAACCAATATTTATTTGTAAATATATATCCTTATCTGATTGCGATTTAATGTACACACAAACTGTTTTTAGCATCTGTGACATTAAACTTTGCCATAGTTATACACCGCAATCAACTTGTATTGTTCTTCAATATAGACAAACATGCATAACATGTTTGGTTGAGATCCAGTAGCTGTGACGAAACATACTACTCGGGTCTTATGATTCGGGGACAAAGAAATTTAGCAAGACAGACACTAGATGCCGTGGAAACAACGTTACTAACCTAAGTAGGTATAAGAGTCGAGCGGGAACTGTAGCTTTTGCATTAATACAACATTTAATAACAATTGTTGCCGATAAAACAAAAACAGACTGAATTAACGCAATTTTCCAAGAAAATATGTTTACATAAATACACATACATGTAGGGGGTTCCGGGTGTCTGACCAAAGAAAAGGTTTTAAACTGTCTCGCCGTAGCGACATGCCCAGTTTGTACACAAGCCATGTTTTTTCTCACCCCAGGGCGTTTCGTTTGCTACTGCAAGCTTGTATATGTTGGTCGTAGACAGTGTAAAAATAAGGTCTAGCCAATCGTTATATAGAGTATATATAGTTACATTAGTGTATTGATAAGTTCTACCTCTGTGTTCGTATAAATGTTAATTAGTATAAACGTAAACTTTGGTATGTTGTAAGTTTTAAAATGTCTTGCGTAATGGTTGATACCATTATGAGATTATACACACGTCCTCTGCTATTCTTTCTTTTTTATAGAAACAAATACAGACAGAAGTTCGTCAAAGTCGTGTGTATTATCCGAAACGATATCTTTCGTCTCTGATTTCACTCGGGAAGACAATGTCCCGATTGTTTTATTGCGGTTGGCATACATTTTATGTCACCGAAAAAGTTTGTCCATTGTAAAATTATATATAGGGTCCTATAGAAACCACAGCGTCCGAACGCAATGGCATCGTAGGTCCGCACTGTACTGCAAACAAGGACTTAAAACTATAATGAAAGAGACAAAAAACAACAGAAAGGGTGATGAAGACAGGGTTACCGACTTGGAACGGTCAGTAGGCAATAAGGCCTACTGTTTAGCCGACTTGGAACGGTCAGTAGGCAATAAGGCCTATCGTTATTGCTGTGTTTCCTCGGGGAACCATCGTTAATCGCACAGCACAATTAAATAATCAGTATTGTAATATATTTATAAATACATTGATGACATAGTCTATAAGACCTAGTCACCATATTGATTTTTCTTTAAAGGCCCATTAACATCCATAGTGAGGAGAAGGATACATAGGAATCCGAAAATCGTGCCGTACTCCAAACTAATAAAAACGTGCTCAGTGGTTAAACTCAGATACACGGGATCGCCCGGTTTGCTTCCGTTGGACGAGGTTAATGTAAGGAAATTATCAAAAGACATCTTGAATAAATCCGGCTGCACAAGTAAGCTCGAATCCGTGATCTCCGAAATTACTTTTATGTTTTGCATCATACAATAATACAACAAAGCAATCACATAACATTTGACTTCGAAACCATGTCAATTAGTGTTAACTGTATTGACGTAAAGATGGTGGCGCGATCTTTTGTGTCATTGTGTCATGTTCTTATCTGTTCCTTTAGTAGTCATGACATATACATAATTCTTTTTCCAGTTGCATGTGTCTAATTGGCGTTAGACTAACTTGCAAAGAGAAAATATGTATGAATTTGGCTTATTGCATTACGCTGAACATTTTATGAATAAATAATTTGAACTTTCATGTATATATTAAAGTTTGAGTATCAAGTAAATCTGAAAATACAAACCGTCTTCTCCGGTAGTACTCCGGATGGCTGTAGTAGTTGATGTGTTATATTCACCAGTATTAGCCGTCACAACAAAAGTATAATTCCAGTAAGCATCAAGTCCTTCAACGTCGCAGAATGTAGCGTTAAAATCTAAAAAGGTAAGAAATAATGAATGTTTTCGAATTGAAAAGAGCGAGTGTATCTAAAAAGATAATTACCGGAGTAACTTATTCTGGATATTTTAATGAAATATCAGGATCACACGAGAGGACATACTACTATTTCATGAGAAAAATGGTCATAAAGAGAATTATTTATTTAATATTTAATATTTATTTAAATAAAACACTTGTGCTCTGTAACGTGTACAATTACGCCACAGCATCATTATTTTAAATTAGTTTTGACAATGTTCATATTGTTAACAGTTTTTATCCGACAAAACTTTGACTACATATAACAAATATTGCAGTCATTTTAGATTTATTAAGGGGCACTATAGTCCATTCCCACTTCCTTGACAAATGACAAATTTGTAGACAGATTGGAGTTTGTCATAGGAACCAATCTCATTAAAATCAGACACTTCATCACGCTACGATACTCTACACTACTAAGGATCTGACAAGGCCGAATTGGAGGTCACGTCATATTGACCTTACGATTAGCCAATCATATTTCCGCCTTCAAAACCGTTCGGTATAGACTGTTTCACTGAGCATGTCGCGGTTCAGTCAAACGCTACGGAGCAGTCTACACTCGGTATTGTAAGAGACAATGTCCGTAACTTTTATCTTATAAAACACACACATATTGCGTTGACAAACATAACACCTCAATCATTATTGAATATTTGCTGAATAAAACCAAGATTGCTTGACGGAATTCAATTGCGGTACAAAAAAATAGAGAATTACGGTACCACTTCGTAGAGTTGAACTCGTAACCTACATTAAAATTACACTCGTGGATAATAATAATTGTCTACCTCGCTATCGACTGCGCTACAGGGTCAAATGTAATGATACGTACTATATAGAAAACATAATGTTAACTAAATCAAGGGCTATAACTCCACTGTTACTGGTCCGATTTTGCTGTTTTTCAAACTTATCTGAGCTTCCACCAATATTAACAATCTGGCAAAGTTTGGTAATGTTGGATGAAAAATGAAGTTCCTATCGTCTTAATGAGGCAAAATATAGGATTTGTTACTAAGCAAGGACCATAACTCTGCTGTTACTTGTCCGATCTTGTTAGTTTTCGAACTTGTCTGAGCTTTTATTGATATTAACAATCTGCAATTGTATGATCTCTGTAGAATAATGTTCTGAATGTTTTCAAAAAAAAATGATTATGATTTTCTTCGTATTCTTGCTGTAAAACATGCCATGTAGTGCATTTATTTGAATTCATCGTGCAATCCACAGCATTAACACACGGCGACTTTAATTTGTTCGGATATAATGTGCATAAAGCGCGATTTCATTGGTTAAATTTAGTTGATTGTCTCTGGGTCAAATTTGACCCCTGGGTCACCATTTGTACAAAATTGGTAGAGGATCCATAAGCTGATAATAAATCGAAATATTAAACTTTTATCTCTTCTAGTCAAAGAGAAGAAGATTTCTGAAGTTCTTCCCTATAACTCTATGTAAAAATGGTCCAACAAGAGCCCCTAAGCTCCCACTCTTAAAGACGAATTGAACCCATGAACCATGAAAAAAAAAAAAAAATGTTAAAATAGTTAAAATAATATATGCCTCCAGTGAGATTTGAATCCACGACCTGAATAATTCAAGGGGACATTTATCAATTTAAGGGCAATAACTCTGGCGTTACTAGGACGATTCCGAAATAAATTTACTGGGATAAACATTATAACCAAGTTAAATGAAAATCAAACAAGTGGTTATCAAGATATGGCTGTGGAATGACAGAATTAAGCATTTTTTATCAATTAAAGGGCCATGACTCCGGTGTTACTAGGGCGATTCTGGAGAAACATAGCCGCGTCTCATCCCACTTTCAGGATAAACAGTATTACCAAGTGTAATAGAAATCCAACCTGCAATTATGAAGATATGGGACCGGATGGACAGAATTAAGCAATTGTTATCAATTAAAGGGCAATAACTCCCGCGTTATAGGGGCGATTTTAGAAAAAAAATAGCCGTATCTCATCCCACTATCAGGATAAACATTATTACCTTCGGCGGGGGATAATAATTTACCAATATACCATTGACAATTCAAATTATTCGTCCTTCAAATAGTGTGTTCTTTATTCAATAACACTAAATAACATTTGGCCCACGAGGATACATTTTAACACTACATATTTAAATATAGTCACTGAATGATCACATAACAGTATAATAAAAATGGTAAATAAAAAGTGCGTATTGTTTATTGTTAGCAGTAACATTTATCAATCTGATGATAAGAAATAACAAAATAAAAATAAATAAATTATAAACACAATATATCTAATTTCTCCTGTTGTGTTCGTTGCTTCCGACAGATCCCTTTTATAACCAGGAATATACCTACCTGTTTTAAAATGGGACAAGTGTCCGTTTGAATTTTAAAAAAAAGTATGGAAGAAGAAGTTTGGAAATCGTCTCAACTACCTGTGGCGACGTTCAACAGGGTCATTGGAAGGAAATAAATATATAAATATTGGACAGGGGAAGCAGCATTCAAGGACGACAGTCAACCACAAAACACAAAAACAAACACCAAACAGACAAACGAGAAGGCAAAAGTAATAATAAATGCAAACGACATCACAAACACACAAGGGTTGACAATAGGGCTACCGCCTTGGAACGGTCAGTGGCAACAAAGGCCACTGGGGGTTTAAACCGGTTCTAGGGTGCACCAAACCTCACACTTACCCTACTGTCAGAGAAACCAACACTTTATCTAGAGCATTGGTTGGATTAACGAAATGAATACTTACTAATTCCAGTTTCGCAGTATGACGTTTTTTCTTGAGAATTTTCATCTGTAGCTACAACAATGTAACTTGTTGGTCCGGTATATAATGCTGGCGTGTCCCATTGTACCTTTATACTAGAAGAGTTGATCTTTACCGCCGTAGGCTTTACAGGAATATCAGGCTCTATTTAATTGATAGCTTATGTGTTAGTATTTACGTAATACATTATGATTATTAAAGTTAAAGATCGAAACATATGAAAAGCGAATCAAACAGTTGCTATCGTTTTGAAATACAATTGTCTAACCTCGTTATTAACATGTCAAAAGACAAGCTATGATAAGAGTGTATTTTGGCCCCAATATATTCAAAGTGCAAAAAATATGAGTTTACTATAATGTGCTGTTAAAATCAACTGATCGTATTCTATCTCCAAAACATACTTTTTATTTGTTTTAATTATCCAGAAGATTGAACCGGGTCTCAATAAACGGCTTTTTTGGTACTTTTGTCATATTTGATAGATTTTCTATCATGCTGGGAACGTATATAGAATGCACCTCAGAACAAACAAAGTTCTTTCGTTGATGGTGAGTCCCTATCAATTACACGCTTTAACAAATAATCAGCTGTGCTCGAGGGTGCACTCCATATTTCGAAGACGAGAAACAGGAATACAACTCCTAAACCTGAACAAACTGTCATTTTTTGAAAGCAAATGGTTAAACTGATAGTCATAACCTCTTTCATATAACATTTTTTAAACTTGTTAAAATCAACGTATTGCATTTTTAGTGGTGGACCCATTTACAGTTCCTCACTATTCTTTTCTCTTTAACTGTTCGATGGCCGGACATATTGTGGATCCTACGAAGACGTCTACCTAAATCCTCAAACGAAGGTAGCGTTAGATGTTTGTCGTAACTATGGTATTGTCGTAATCAATCCGAGACTGCACTATTTATTGTATGTGTATCGTCTTCGACGATTTACACATTTCTCCTTTCATACTTGTTATATATCATTGTAGCGTAGATAAAACGTCCCCACTTGCTTGTAATCAGGACCACGAGTTCATTCTTAGGAGATCGCTGACCCCGATATTTATATACACATATCGGTGATACATCATCTCCAATACTTTGTTTTCTTACTTTAATTTCGAACAGTTGGTTCCACTACGCCAGCCTTTAAAAGCCCTGTTTATTAATTTAGTATTTTGACTGTTATTTGTGATACACGCCATTATAAGTTCTGCTCCGAGCTAAATTCCATTTTTGTTTCTTTCGCACATTGTTTTATTGTTTAGGACAAAGCATTTCGTTTGCAGCTGAACCATGCATGGAATGGTATGAATACACTACAGTGAATGTTCCATATTTACCGTCATACGGATACCATCTTCGGGATGGCTAAATTTTTCGTACTGTAGCCATTTTAAATAAAAAGGCCTTTTCAACCCGGGGATAGAGGGTGTAGGAGGTAGTATGCATTTTTCACTACCGTTCATGAGCAGTCTCAGTCAGACCAAGACTATAATATGTTTATATTTATCGTGTTCGCCGATTTCCATATTTCTCCTTTCATACTCTTTTTATATTCATATATACATGATCTTCTAGGTATTTATGTCTTCTGTTTATATTGCCTAGTAACGCTGCCTTGTCTATTAGCGAATATATCCTGGCGGGGATATTTTTATTTACACTGCCCTGTTTTATTGGGATGACAATAGGGCAATAGAGGCCTTTTTGATACTGACCGTTTCAAGGCGGTAACCATATTGGCAACATGTATGTGTTTGTGTTGTCGCATGCCTTGTTTCTAATTAGCATTGTAATCTTTTTTTAATGCGTGTTTCTGTATGTGTTTGTGGTTGACTGTCGTCCTTGAATGATGCTTTTGCTGTTCGATTTGTATATCTATATTGTTGTTGGCTGTGTCCTGTGAACGCTACATTTCCTGTTCTACTTTTATGCATACTTCCATTCCAATTAAAGGAGGCAATGTACATAAAGACCCTCCCTCAGGACTTTATCCTCTAACAGTCGAAGCAGCATTAATAGGGAATGCAAGTAAAACACAAAGACGATCATTTATGAATGAATATAACTACAAACGCCTAGGAAGCCACAAAGTAAATACTTAATGACTTGGCAAAAGTCGGAGCAACAAAACAATAAACCGTTAAGGAGCACGACAAGACAACATTGAAGACAAATATTAAATGCTACCATTCCTTTCGGGACTCAAATATACTCGTTCGTCAATATAGATACAAAACTTAGAACATATCATATGGCAGAGTTAGGCACTAACTGTTCACCTTGCAAATCATAACAAATAATTTAAAGACCAAATTTCTGTTTATTCTAATCGTGTACCTCTGCTTTTCAGACTTATACGAGTGTCATTGTTTCTTATTAATATATCCATTTGTAATGTGTTCAAGTCTTTTATAAATAACTTGAGCTGTGGTTTAGTGGATAACATATGCCTCGCATGCGGGCGGTCGTGAGTTCAATACCACCAACTACTTCATGACAATAGTTTTAGTAGCTCCCTTGCATGACGGTCCACATATAAATGGTGGTGTTAGGACTGGTTTTCCAGAATAAGTGACTTGGTGAGTTATCATGTCATGAGTCTACGGCTTGGAATACCAGTGTGACACCACTATATAGACGACCTATGAGCTCACCTCTATAATTAGACACCGTCGTTAGTGTTACATGTATAATCGACGTTAAACCCCATACATACATACATACATACATACATACATACATACATACATACATACATACATTCTTATAATAAATGTTTTCCAAAAGTATGGTAAAGTCTTGATAAAAGACAAACAAGAAACGGAGTAGCATATTCATTTAAACTAGCGCAATAGCTTCATTTATCTTCAATACATCGGTTGACACATGGCTATTGAAATAAAAAAAAAATCTTATAAAAAACATAGTACCCACCAAACGCACTGTATGTAACCAAATGACATCGTGTAGAACGTTTTCCCTGTAAAGATGACGTGCCGTACTCATTGACACTTGTTTACGCCATGCTTTTGTTCCATTTTTCTTTCGAAATGCATTATTTTACGGGTTGCACGAATACTGAAGCGATTTACATAAGATGCAAGACAAACCTGCTAAGGGTTGTAAATAACGTTTATAAGCGCGTTAATATAAGTGGAAAGGTAGATACGTTTTCTGTTTAACCTTTTTAAAGTGGCAGAATTGTGTAAGGGTCCTTGTGTGTTCCGTTGAACCACTCGCCAAGTCATGGCAAGCGTTTCAAATAGGATGCGGGCTATTAATTGACTGTTTTTCTATCCTGCAGTGGGGACATCATTATTCGTGTTAACAATATTAGACAGTTTGGGTTGTCGAGATGGGCATTTTCGTTTTCATATATTATTTACTATGTTTTATTCTACCAACTGGAGGCCGCAATATTTTCGATTGAACAGCGAACAAGTTAAACCTATATGATCGCGTGTTATATTATCTGCATTTGTTTAAAATTTAGAGGTGACCCCATCTAGTTTCAAAGAGGCAAGTTCATTTAAAAATAGAATAAGTATCAGGTTATAACAGATAAAATCTGCTTAGTGTGAATATATAATATAAATGAGTATGGACAATGCAGTGGTGTAGAGGTAAGACGCAAGGCTACTAAGCCAGCGATTCGAGTTCGAATCTCAAGTTTTACATACTTTTTATTTTATAATTTTTGATCGATTCAAGATGTATTGTTCTTTTATTAAATTTAATATTATTTATTTATGTTTTCATTTCACATTTTTATTAATTCTTTTTTTTCTTCGATATATGCTTTTTTTCTCTATATTTTACAATGGACTTATCGAAGTTTGTTGACAACGGTTCTCACTTATCTTTGAAAAATCTAAATATAATGTTCTTCCTTCACTATAATACTTAAACCGTATTTGTTTATACTTACTTGCAAGTGCTGTTATGTACTTATTTTTTCCTGTAAAATTACCCACGCCCACTACCGTGTGTGCAGCCAAGACCACACTGTAGTTACTGTACGGTTTTAAAGATTCTATTATTGTTCCAGTTTGACTTGTAGAAGTTGTATTCATATTTCCATTGTCTGTATTTGTTATTTGTATCGTGTACTGTGTTATAATTCCATTAGGATGGCATGGAGGTGACCAGGTTATATTGGAACTGTGGCTTGTCAAACCAGATATGATAACTCTGCTGGTTTCGATGTCACCAGGGCCTAAAATAAAAGTTAAGAGTCATTATAGTTTGAAGTTACATATTTTAATTGTTTACCATATTTGATATACGGATAAAAATAATGCTGTGACAATTACAACTTAAAATTATAAGTTTTTAAATATTCCCTCCTTGTCGAAGACAATATTCCTTCTTGTCTCTCCCACGATAGTGGGTAGTGAGTGGGTAGCGAGACATAGCAGTCATTTTTACGGCGGCGACGGCGCCCGCATTTAAATCAACTAAATCTCAACAACCGCTGCTCGAATTCTTCTGAAAATTTATCAAATGCTTTGTTGGGTCAAGGGACATCAGATAACGCCAAAATTACCAAGGTCAACGTCATATTTTGCGTTATTTTTCCAAAGTTTAACCTTGGTTTGGTAACTTAACCTTCGTTAGGTAAAGAAATATAAAAAGATCGGACAGGGAAAGTAGCATTCAAGGAGGACAGTCAACCACAAAACACAGAAACAAACAGCAAACAGACAAACAAGAAGGCAAAAGTAATCATAAATGCAAACGACATCACAAACACAAAAGGGTTGACAATAGGGCTACCGCCTTAGAACGGTCAGGGCAAAGTAGGCCACTGGGGGTTTAAACCGGTTCTAGGGTGCACCAAACCTCACACTTACCCTACTGTCATCCCATTTAAACAGGACAGTGTAAATAAAGCAATCCCCGCCATGATCTAATCTCTAACCAACAAGGCAGCATCAATATTCAATATAAGTAAAACACAAATATGCTCGTGTAAATATAATACAAAAAAAACGATAGCCTAGAAAGCCACAATGAAGGTACTCAATGACTTGGCAGAAGCCAGAGCAACAAGAGAATAAGCCATAAGGGCACGACAAGAAAGATCATAGACAAACATCAAACGCCATAAAGAGGAAAGCATAATAGGGTCATAACCTCTTTTTAACAAAAGAAATATAAAAAGATCGGACAGGGAAAGTAGCATTCAGGGAGGACAGTCAACCACAAAACACAGAAACAAACACGCAAACAGACAAACAAGAAGGCAAAAGCAATAATAAATGCAAACGACATCACAAACACAAAAAGGGTTGACAATAGGGCTACCGCCTTGGAACGGTCAGTGGCAAAGTAGGCCACTGGGGGTTTTAACCGGTTCTAGGGTGCACCAAACCTCACACTTACCCTACTGTCATCCCATTAAAACAGGACAGTGTAAATAAAAAAATCCCCGCCATAATCCAAACAAGTTTAACAAAGATAGTATGAAAGTGATCATAACCAAGAATCATACGAAGTTTATAAACCACATCACCATATAAGTCAGGTTGTGATAGTCCTTGTCGCAGAAGAGTCTTTAAATTACTTTTATATTTGGAAAGAAGTTAACCTCAGTTAACTGTATGTGGTAACCTCATTTTCTTTGTTTGATACTTGGTCATTTGTATTGCTGTCATTCGTGGACATCACTGAACGACAAAAATTACCAAGGTCAAGGTCATATGTTGCTTATTTTCTCCAAACTTAACCTTGGTTAGGTAACTTAACCTCTGTTACCTTTATGTGATTGCCTCACTTTATGTCTTTGATACTTGGACATATGTATTGTTGGCATTAGTGAACATCACTGGGCGACAAAAAATACCAAGGTCATGGTCATATTTTGCGTTTTCCCCAAACTTATCCTTGGTTAGGTAACTTTACCTCAGTTAACGTGATGTGATTGTCTCACTTTATGTCTTTGATACTGGGTCATATGTATTGTTGGACGACAATAAATACCAAGGTCAAGGTCATAGTTTGCATTATTTTCACCAAACTAAACCTTAGTTAGATAACTTAACCTAGGTTAGGTAACTTAACCTCAGTTAACTTAATGTGATTGTCTCATTTTATGTCTTTGATACTTGGTCATATGTATTGTTGGCATTGGTGGACATCGCTTAACGACAACAAATACCAATATCAAGGTCATATTTAGTATTATTTTCCCAAAACTACCCCCTGGTTAATCCACTTAACTTCAGTAACTTCTTATGATTACCTCGCTTTTATTTGTTTGCTACTTGGTCATATGAAGTGTTGTCTTTGGTGGACATCATTTAAGCACAAAGTTAATAAAATATTATGCCGTTTGTCGCGGTGGGCGAGACACTCTCAGACCGAAGTCGGGTTAATATTAAGTGTATATAATATCCAGTTAGTGTTAGTTATGGTTAAAGTGCAAGCAACATTCAAATAACACAAACTGCAAATATAGCTATTAGAACAGCAAACATACAACATACGTACTAGATTGTTTTGTAGATTTCATTTGAACGTCACTGGGAGGACCATAGCCGATTTTGGTCGATGCTCTTATGGAAATATTATATTCCCAAAATGGATACAAGTTTTCAATTGTTGTTGCTAAATTATCTCTGAATGTATCTACTGAGTACGTTTCATTTTTGGTTCTTAGCTGGCCATTTGCTTGGTCCGAAAAACACACCGATTCCATGAAACTGTAAGTGATTGTGTAATGTGTTATTTCGCCGTTTCGTTTCCCGTAAACAGGTATTGTCCAGTTTAGGGAAATTGAAAAACGTTCAGAAGCCATTACTATGTTTTCTGGTGGTCCTGTTGGTACTGAAAACAAAATGATAAACTTCAAATTTACACATATATGGCTACATACATAGAGACCATTTATGGTTATCACCTACAGAAGAAATAACTTTTCACAAATAAAGTAATTCGTCAGTGTAATTATGTTTTCTCACAAAATGCTACAGTAGGGTAAGTGTGAGGTCTGGTGCACCCTAGATCCTGGTTTAAACTCCCAGCTGCCTTTTTTGCCACTGACCTTCCAAGGCGGTAGCCCTATTGTCAATATTTTTGTGCTTGTGACGTCATATGCCTTTTCATTGCCATTCATGTTTGTCGTTTTGCGTGTTTTGGGCTTTATTGTGTTCTGTGAAAGCTGCATTTCTTGTTCAACTTGTATACTTATTTGAACAATATTGCGGTAGTTTTTTAATTCAAAATTCACAATATGGATAAGCAACATTTCATTGACAAGTCTTACCCACTTTATGTGTGCACATACTAGTGTGTTAAAGACATGAATGGAACTTTATAAACACTTACATTTAAATATGTCATATGACAAACAATTGATAAACGCACACGCATATAAAATGCAGTAAATAATTTCAAGACGTATGAAAACGCAATTTCTATTTGGTTCAGCTACTGCAATCCGATTACTTGACTTTAACACACTGGAAAATATCAAATAGAGCAAATCATTTATATGCCATTAAAACGTCATTTAGTTCGTTTTATCGCGAATGTTGAAATCAATGAAGGTTTTGTTGTAATTAGTCTCGGCCAGCTAGACCGTATCGTGCATATATCTTACTTGCATATATCGGTCTGGGCAGATTAGGCCAATTAAAGCGTCCACTAGTGATTAGTCCAATTTATTCGCGCGTTTTTTCACGTGCATAAATTTGACGTTGCGTGACGTCATGTTGTAAATAAACGTACAACGTCAATTGTTGATGTACCTGTTACCATTTTTTACGTCACATGCTGCTTCTCAAAAGTTGAAAGTAAGAAATTATTATGAAATTAATTTACAAATAAGTGTTCTGAAAGTCTCGTTGAATCTCTCAAAATCTCGCCAAAATCGCCCAAAACGAGAGGGCGATTTTAAACGTCGTAGTTTCCCCAGGCCCTGGTTCTGGATCCGTGTAGCATAGCGTAACGAAGAAATCAGAAGCGGGCCGGGTGACCGAGGCTATATTGTAATGTGACCTTTGAGACTGTATAGTCAAATTATTTAAGTGCATCCGAAAATTACGTCCCCTTAAAACTGTTCAGTTTTTGACATAAGAAAAGTTGTGCACGTGTAAAACTTTAATACCAAAATGTTCGACTCCTTAAAAACTCTTCAGCTTTTGAGATAAACAAAATGATAATTCTGCATTTACGAAAAACCAATCATGTTAACTTGAACTGGGTCATATCTAAGTGTCACAATTTGAGGGTAATCGTGTCGTCAATAAACAATGTGTGCAAACATTTGATAAATCGTCTAAAATTAAAATATACAGACTAAAAGCTTTAATCCACTATTTTTCTCGGAATCCTGGACAAAAATAGTATATATATGTTAGAAGTACAAACACATTCCTTCTCTGTATTCTCTTTATTATTAGATTAATGAATACTTTGTATGGTAACTAAATGTGTTATTCGTATTCAGTTTGATAATAATATAAAACTAGTTTACGATAATTGAGATGTGATAATCCTTTTTTTATACATATCATTCCGTTTAACGTTTATAACATAGGTTTTAAAACTGTTGTCACGTTGTCGTCATGGCTAACATTAACCTAGTTCTGCAAAAGATAAAACGTGACTTATGTCACCAGAACCAGGCGAAGTTACAAAAACAGATAGGGGAAATACTTCTACTGACCGTTTGATGACCTTAAGCATGCGGCTACAATGTTATATTAAAATATCGTAAGAGTTCATAACCAAAGAAGATTAGTTTATGTATATATAGTGTTCAATGTATCAATGTGGAAGAAGAACTAAACCGGTATCAACTAAGAAAATATATATCGGTTTCAACACAAGCAAAGTGGAGCTCGGTAGTCTAGTGGTAGAGCGTTGGACCCATAATCCAAAAGTCGTGGGTTCGATTCCCGTCAGTGCCATATGCGTTGTGTCCCTGAGCAGGACACTTTATCTGCATTGCTTAGTACTGGTTCTACCCAGGAAGACATCGAGAGTGATTCAAATAAGTTCATAGAGCTTTCGTTACAATCGATGTAAAATAAATAAGTTTAAACTAACACAAGCAATGCATTTGTTATGAAAATTATAAGGCAAACAAAAAAAACACGTTTTTATGCTAACTTGCCTCGTCATTTTGGACACGCATCTTGTACATTTAATTCGTAACTAAATCATTTCACATATTTCCGAATGAATAGATGATATGTAATTGTGTTATTCTCACCATCCTGTAATGTCGAAATGATACTGGTAGATGGAGTTCCTGTTGCCACTGTAAACGGGTAGATACTAATTGTGTAGTTCCTGTACGGATGTAGTTCTGTGACGTTATATCTAAATGTATATAAATCGTCCATACCATGATCGAATGATCTGAACTTTTTGGGACAATCCACAGTTGGTAAATCCGTTTCTATGGCATTATTTGGCTGAAAAAAACACACAACATAACGTACATTTCTTCTGGATAAAATCATTGTACACAGTACAGTGTATACATTGCCCTTGTTATGTGTCTTACATTGAAATTAAAAAGCAATCCCATTTCCTGTCAAAATTGAGATGAACTGTTCTATGAGTGTTAGCCAAAGATCTTGGTGTAGTATCTACAAGAATGCATAGCCGACTTGCGGTCGTTCTTTTTATGAGCTTCTATTGCCCTTTTTCTATCATCACGTCTTATTTAGATCGTGCACACGTAATGTTTAGAGATACAATAGTATTCGTTCTACAAAACACGGTATATTAGAATATATTAAATATTTTAAAATAACACATTTCACTGCAGAGCCACATTATCAGATTCTATCCATAAGTTTTGCTGTAATTATTTATATGTGCTTGCAACAGCGGGTATGAGAGCAGTCAGTTAAAACGGAAGTTGCAGAACTGCTCTACGATGATCAGTTAGTAGTTTTGAAGTAAATGTAGTAGTGTGTACACAATATTATTGTTTTATAATATAAATCGAAGGACTTAGGTTTGACAGCTATATTGGTGAGTACTGTTTATATTTACTAGCATCGCTACCAAAATCTGTGTGATGGTTCTCTATTTTTGCTGTAATCAATATAACTGAGTCGATAATCACCTCAAAATCAATCAACCGAATGAAACGAACCGGGCAGAATCTACTTAATATTCAATTAATATTTAGTTCCACGGCGGTTCCCCTATTGTCATCTCTTTTACTTTTGTGGTATGGCATACTTCCAATTAATCGTTTAAATGCGTGTGTTTGTAATGTGTTCTGTGTGTTCAACTTCTATCTCTTTTTATATACAATTAGTGCGCCGCGACCGTGATTGAAATCTCTCTGGAATCGTTAGCCGTTCACTATGTTTAGGTTATCATTTTGCAGCGCATTGCATGTTTAGTGGTTTACCCGTTTACAGTTCACCACTATGCTTTCTTCTTTGATTGTGCGAATTATGGCTAAACTAATTTGCTCAAAAGACCCGTTGCATCAGCGAAGGCGTTATGTTATAATGGGACATATACGGCGCAAGGGATATGATCAGGAAAACGTCTTTGGACAACTTGAAAGTGTGAATAGCATGAA
Source organism: Cyrtodaria siliqua (assembly GCA_037043455.1). Lineage (NCBI taxonomy): Eukaryota > Metazoa > Mollusca > Bivalvia > Adapedonta > Hiatellidae > Cyrtodaria > Cyrtodaria siliqua. Next base: position 38,818 of record JAWPHD010001807.1, on the reverse strand, counting down.
CAGATCTATATTGCTTCAGTATAATCGACAAAACAAGTCGGGTGGACGGGTACTTGTGGTCACAACTTATTGTTCAGTTGTCCCTAACATTCACAGATTTGTACGAAAACATAAAGAAACGTTACACAAATCATATCGAATGAAGGAGGCTTATCCTGGTTCAATAGTAATTTCGTATAGAAGCGTGCTACATTTACAGCAAATCTGTATACACAGAACGCATAACAAAAGTAGATATAAAAGTTAAAACGAAACAAGTTCTACAAACACACATCAAATCGAAAAATGTGCATGTAGTGTGCTCCCGCTCAAGGAGATTGATCAGTTCACTGCTTATGATGGACACATTTACAAAGCGAAAGGGAATATAAACTGCATAACAAAAAAACATGATGTATGGGACTTCGTTTAGGGCTGTGACAAGTTCGTATATGTAGGTCGAACTGGAGGTACAGTTTAACAGACAATATTACTGATTTTTCTCTCAAGCAAAATCATCAACCAGGTCCGGTGGCCATCCTTTTCAATGGACCAAACCATTCCATTGAATATATAATGGACATGTGCTAGGAGAAGAACGCAAGAGGTTCTTTATTCAGGAAAAAGAAGAGTCCCTTTGGATTACGAACTCAGAACTGTGGCTTCTTACGGATTAAACACACAAACGTAGAAATGTAACGTAATGGTAGTAAAAAGTTCGCCAATTATTCAACTGTACCGTTAAGGCAAACAAGCTGTGCACATAAATTGATGACGTCGCTTGCTAACTGTTGCAGTGTCATTTGTCAATAGCCGTCGTTGAAAATGACCGGGATTCCAGTCGAAACTGTCCGACAATCAAAGTGTTTATTTTTTTAATATGTTGTCTATATATATACATGGAATGGCAATTATATTTGCATAGATTGACGCGCAGACATATATATAGATGGTCAATTATTATACTGCGCGGACGGGCATCCTCCTGTTTGTGTCGTCTTTTTGAAGAAAAATGCGATACATAGGGATCAGTTTATCGTCCATTCGTCCGTCCTTCTGTCAGTCAGTCCACCGGTCAGTCCGTCCGTCATGAAAACTTGACGTTGGCTATAACTTTCTCATTTCTTGATATTTCTTCATCAAACTTTATATGTATACTCATCATGACAACATCGACATGACCATACTAAAATATAAAAGTCGAGATCACACTGAAGGTCATTATATGGGTTAAATACTATTTTTTTCTTCACGAAAACTTAACGTTGGCTAGAAATTTCTCTTTTCCTTTTATTTCTTATCAATCTTTCAATATATACTTGTCATGACAACATCGACCTGGCCATACTAAAATATAAAGGTCAAGGGCACACTGAAGGTCATTGTATGGGTTAAATACTCATTTCTTTCTTCACAAAATCTTAGTCAGGCCAGATTGTCAAGGTCATTTATCTGAGTCCAAAAAACCTGACAAACTGACAAAGCGCTGACAGGCGAAACACGTGTTCCGCGGAACACCCATCTAGTTTACAAAACATCGCACAAACGGGTGTGCTGGGCCTCATACAGACAAAACGTAATTATATTGCACGGACTAGCAAGTACATTTGTACATTCGAAAAGGTGGAAGGCATATTTATAGATATAAAAATCGAACTGGAAAAGCTGCATTCAAGGACGACAGTCAACCATAAACTCACACAGAAACAAAGAACAAATTTAAAGATGAATAAAAGGCCAAATAAGACATACACAAGCACAAACGGCTTGACAATAGGGATACCGTCTAGGAACGGTCAGTGTCAAAAAAGACACTTACGCAACTGTCAACCCTATAAAACGGGACAGTGTAAATAAAGAAATCCCCGCCTTGTACTATTCTCAAACCAGCAAGGCAGCATTAATAGGCAATATAAGTAAAACACAAAGATGCTCGCGTAAAACAACAACAATAGCATTGCAAGCCACAAAGAAGGTACTCTATGACTTGGCAGAAGCCAGAGAAACAAGAGAATAAACCAATCAGGTACGACAAGACAAGACTGCAGACAAACATCAAACGTCACCGTCCTTTTGGGCTTTAGGTAGATGTCAGTATCGGGTCCACAGCCTGTCCGTTCATCGCACAATCCAAGAGGAAAGCATAGTGGCGAACTGTAAATGGGTCCAAGTGCGTTGCAAAATGATAGGGTCATAACCTCTTTTGATAAACCTTTAAACCATTTTAACAAAGATGGTATGATAGTGATCATGACCAAGGATATTACGAAGTTTGTAAATCACGTCTCCATAGAAGTCAGGTTGTGATAGTCCTGTCGCAGAAGAGTTCTTAAATTACTTTTATATTTGGAAAGAAGATCAGTGTTATGATAATACACTTTTGCAAAGGTTTTACGAAGTTTATGGTAAAGGTAACCCTGATGGAGTAGCGTTTCAGTTATACAAAGATTACGAATATTAAAGTCCTCAACTCGAGTACAAGCTCTAGTAAAGCGAATAAGTTGAGACACATAGACCCCATAAGAAGTAGCTCGGGGAACATCCCCATCTAAATAGGGATAATTAACAATGTCAGAATTAAAATCTCCCTCTTGTCATATATTTTGCTAATTATTTGACCATTTTCAATGGAGAGATGTAAATCAAGAAAAGAAGCATTAGTATCAGAAATATTAGCTTTGTTAAGTTGAAGTTCTTTAGGGTATATATTATTAACCCTAATAGAAATAAATAAAAGGGTTGTCAATGTTTAATATGTCACCCAGATACCGATATGTGTCATTAAAGGCCCCAATAACATCTTCCTGCGTATCTTGTGAAAAATTCTTTCATAGCAATATAAAAACATATCTGCGACCAATGGTGCACAGTTCGTACCCATAGGGATACTATAACCGGTCGTTCCATACCTGACGAAAATATTATCTAAGATGAGTGCTTCACAAACTTCTTGGCAAGTCCATATACATGTAGTGTAATTGAGTTTAATATTATTACAGGCCAAAAATGTAGTATTTTTCCTAGCGAATGTTTTTTTGATAAGAGCAATAAGCTTGTCTTTAATAAGGTGATGTGGTAAGATTGACAGACAATAATTACGACGTAAGGACGGGAATCTACCTTTGAACACACTGATACACAGACAGACCTATAGGCATTATATATAGATGAATACTAATTGTTCTACCGAAGGACATATATATTTGGTTATCAATACGGATTATATATGACAGTTTGTAGCTTTATCGTGATTTCTTTTTATAAAGGTTATACAGGATAATTTTCAGAAGATTTCAGCCCAAACGTATGTCAACTTATAACAACATTATCATAATAAAATAACCTGAAATCGATATAATTTGTCCACTTATAATAAGTTAGTTTCCGTATATATCGCATTTCGACCAAACTCTTTCGATAATGAGCTTTTTGTTAATAAATCTCTCTGTTAATAAATCTCTCGCTCCGAACGTTGAGAAATAATCAACTAGGCTTAAGTAGAATACCGCTTAAGCCGGTGCTAGAGGGCGTGAGAGTGTTGCTTCTTTCATTACTTCTCATGAACAGACTCAATAAAACCGAATCTGCTGCTTTATTCTCTTAATTGTGTTTGTTGCTCTCAAAGGATCACCTTTATCAGTACTTATTAACATCCACACTAGCGTTCGTTTAGTGCAGTGTGGCGGCTGTAAAATGTCTCCCCGTGCTACGAATCAGTAGTGTTATTTATTACTGGTCCTTTAGTACCAACGATCTCAATATAGGTGGCTTTGAAGTAGAATACCGCTTAGGCCGGTGCTAGGGGGCGTAAGACGTGTTGCTTCTTTCATTACTTCTCATGAACAGACTCAATAAAACCGAGTCTGCTGCTTTATTCTCTTAATTGTTTTGTTGCTCTCAAAGGATCACCTTTATCAGTATTTATTACAGTTTACAAAGCCACAAATGCTGCAACTAATGACTATATGCAGATACAACTAATCGGGCAGTCAAGGTTTTTATTAAGAATCCTGTTTATTGTCAAAACCTTCAATATATATGCATTGGAATAATTTTATTGTTTGTACAACAACAACAGTACATCAGGAGTCATGCATATTAAGCAAAATACTGATTTTTTACCTGGTTCGTTTCATACAGCGGCCTGAGTTTGCAGTGATCGTCTATTCAATATCTTGTCAATTACAGCAAAAAGTATTGGATACTATCATGCAGGATTTGAAAGGGATGCTGGTAATTAAAATAGTACTCCCCAGTAGTAGTTGTTCAAACTAAGCCCTTCGATCTATATTATAGCAAAAAAAGTGTACACAATCCGTAATTTTTTTATCAAAACAACTAACTGATATTCGCCGGTTAGATCATCAACTTCCGTTTTAGCCAATCGCCAGTTTGTATACTGTGTATAAAATATCAAAATTTACCAATAAACAATTTGGTAAATCAATTTAAAATGCATTTGATGAAATCATCCATTTACAAATATAATATCTTGAGAGGTTCATACGATCATAAACAGTTCATAAACAGTGAACAAATATAGTTTACATATAAACGAGATCATCAGTTAGTTTACATTAGGAGCAACATTATGCGGCACTACAGTGTATCATCAAACAACTAGATTTGCATGTCCAACCCTAATGTATGACCATTGCTAAACCTACTGGAGCTTCTGGACATATGTCGCAGTAGATGATGATGTTCTGTAAGCAGTTGCCATCGTTAGTCACAGTTATATTATAACGCCGAATAATACCATTTCTAACGTGCGGTCTTTTCCACATAATTTCTATTGATGAAGATGAAATATTCCCTGCATCAAAGTCGACCACAACACTCGGAGCTAGAAATAATACAGTATAAGATATACGTAATTAAGTTATACAGTATATTTTGGTACTATTTTTCCAATCACATGTTGCACATAATGTCAGAAACAGTTAATGGACACCTTATATAATTGTTATATATACCTACAGTATAAATGTTACTTAAATAAATACAAAAAGATCGGACAGGGAAAGTAGCATTCAAGGAGGACAGTCAACCACAAAACACAGAAACAAACACGCAAACAAACAAACTTTGCAATAGTTATCAAAGTTCTATCACATATGTTGCAAATGTCTGCATCAGATATTAATAACATTTTACAATGTTCTTCTTTGCACTAGCATTTTATGAAAGGAAGTAAAGCATCATATGCTTAATACTGATACTAAATACCTAAAATATTTGCTGAATCATCATATTTTTTATTAGTGATACTTTGTTTTGTAAAGCCTCTATACATAACCGTTAACTATAGTCAAGCAGCAATTATAAAAGTCATGCTTTTGAAACAAATAACCATTTTTTAGATTTTATTACCTGCAAATTCAAGTAAATTATCCTGACAATGTACAACCGTCGGAGAATGGGTCAATGCATGCATGACTTCACGTATAAATAGAGGTATCAAGACAATTGTCTCCTGAACTTATTGATAAAAACTATCAACGAAAAGAAGAATAGTATAATACAAGCTATACCTGTTTCATCGGTACTTGTTGCTATACGTGTGTTAACGGCTTTTCCTATCTGCTTTCCAACTTTTACTTGTATTGTGACAGTACAATAAGTCCCAGGATCAAGTCCAGTTACCGTCGCTGTCTCTTTGGTGGTGGTTTGATTAGCAGTGTAATTCATACTTGAATTGTCATTCGGACTTTCACATGTAAACATAACTATGTAGAAGCTAACGTTTCCCTTTGGCCTTTGCCAATTTATCGTCAGAGTCGTATTGTTTATGCCTTTGTTATCTTCTATAATATTGCTTACTTGTCCTGGCTCTGGAAAATACCATATTGTAATGTCGATACCGTAACAACAACGTCAACACGGCATCGCATATATGAATTATCGAAATTTCGCCAACTGAATATAGAGTTCATAAAATACGATGTTGATATTATAATATTAGTTTTATAGTTGGAGGCTGTGAATGGCAAGCTTAGTTTAAACATATTTTAGTGTGTTCTAATGAAATTTAGGGCATGATAGTTGTACACAATAGAAGAAAAAATGATTAGAACGAAAGTAAAATAGTTATGACATTATTCTCCTAATTTCCAATGGCAAGTTTTAAATATTATCTGTACAACATATATAACAAACACTATTAACTTACTTGTGTACGTTGATCTAATGATGTGTATGCGTGTCTCTTCTACATCAAAGTGTTTTTCAAATGGTGCCGTTGGTCCTAAGGCATGTGCATATAATAAAACAGAAATGTAAATGAAGACAGTTTTAGACAAAATGAGTGCAATTGCAGCAAGTTATAAACAATACGTTCATGTATTACATTATACTCATATAAGTGGACCGCATTTTGTTTTTATTAATTATTGAATTGAACTGCTTAAAACATGTGTTAATATATGCTGTTTTTTTTTCTTTCAAAGTATTAAATTTTGTACATTTGACCTAGAAATAGTTGTTATATTGTTGCAAACTTACGTAACGGAGTAGTATACATTTATCTATTTAACAAGTCAATAATAAGAAGTCCGAGGAAATGACTAATGACTCATTCGCAGGTCAATCGTCAAATTGTCTCAATAGTCATATCCAATGATGAACAGTTCTAATCCGTTGACGACTAAGAAATAAATAGTTGTTTATTATAATGTCGTATTGAACATATTTTAATAATAATATAATAAAAAAGATACCGTTCAAAATACCGGATTACGGAAGAGTTGGTTCCATTGTTCGGAGAACGACGATTTAACGTTACGACTTCAACAAACAAACATACGACATCCTACGACAACATTATACTTGAGGCATCAACAGTAATATATGTTCTTTATGAGGCTTTTTTGAGTTATGAGATGAATATAATCTCACTTTCGTGCCTATTTAATATTAAATTTATTAAACTCGTTGGATACAATTGATATGATACAAGGTACAGCCTCGGATCATACAACTGTACCCAACTCGTTTAATAAATTTAGTATTAAACAGGCACTCATGTACGATCCTCTCTATATATATTCAATTGAATCAAATATATATGTGCAAAAAAATCGCGAGGTCGTCCGTTTAATGCAGATATAAACTAATATGATCCGAGTAACTTGATACTTGGCGAAGGCGCGACAAGGCCACAGGTAAAAGTGTGCACAGATGACACGAACTGTTGCACTGTCATGTATTAAACTATTCCTCAGTTGGCAATTTTCCAGGTAAATCAGGTAAATGGCAAAAGCTAGTGTAGCACATTTGCAAATTTCTAATTTAATGCAAAAGTTGATCATTTATGAACAACAAGAATAATTATTGCCACGCAATACAATGCCACTACCGTGCATTTGCTAAATTCCCCAAAGGTATTGATCGGAACCAATTGTCTGTTGGTAGTTAGAGTGACATTGAAATTAGAACAGATGACCCGAATAGCAATCCCAAGCTTCCTTTCCATTAGCCACACCTTTTGGTAAATCTTTGTTAAAATCCCTTAGGGAAACTGAAGTTACTGATCAGAAACCGCTTTTCTATTTATAGTAACAGTGACCTTGACCTTGGACCAATTGACCCGAACTCCCTGTTCATGAGCCGCACCTTAAGGTGAAGTTTCAGGCCAATATCTCATTCCGAAGTTCTTTTTATTTTCAGTAACAGTGACCTTGACCTTGACCACAGTGACCCAAATGCAATTCAGAGCTTTCTTTTCAAATAGCCTACCTACACACCAAGTGTGGGGCAGTATCTCATTCCTAAGATAACTTTATTGAGCGGAAAGCGATTTTCTATCTTAGGTAACAGTGAATTTGCCTTAACCCAGTGACAATCCCAAGCTTCCTTATTATATAAGCCACATACAAAGCAAGTTTCGGGCCACTATCTCATTCCTAAGTAAAGTTATTTATCGGAAACCGATCTCTACTTTTATTAACAATGACCTTGACCTTAACCCAAGAAACCCCAAATGCAATCCCAAGCTTTCTTTTCATACAAGCTACATACACAGCATGTTTCGGGCCAAAATTTCGTTCTATTTTTTAGTGACACAAATGCAATCCCATGCTTCCTTAACATATAAGCTACATACAGAGCATGTTTTGAGCTAATATTTCATTTCTAACTAAAGTTTAATATAAGCGAACACCGTTTCTTTCTATTTTAAGTAAAGGCGACCTTGACCCCAGTGACCCCCAAATGCAATCCAAAACTTCCTTTTCGTATAAGCTACCTACCTAGAAGGTTTATACATATATAAAAATGAGAAAATACATACATCTACAAAATGCCTTTCAAAAAGCAATGGATCGGGGTACGAAAATATTAGAATAAATTAATAGATGTGGAAAAAAACAGTTAAACAGTTTTGTTTAAACAGCCGTGTATTTTAGTTTTTTGTTTCGTATTTCTTCTTTTCGTGTCTGTGTGCCCCTGATGAACGCGTATATATAAGTATATATATATATATATATATATATATATATATATATATATATATTATGCAGACATTTTACGAGTGCATTACATGATCAAAATAAGATTAACTATTTAATATACAATACAACGCTGATCATACATGTAACTGCGTTCTTGAATGGCGGCAAAGATTGACGAGGAATTATAATAAAATTTCCTTTTAAGGTGTCATTGACCCATTGATTTTCCTCCTTCGTTTTATATAGGAGGATGTATGTCAAAAGACAAAAAATGCGTTTTTTCCTCCGAAGAAAATTTAAAAATACATCATTCAAACGATCTAGCGTCCGTCAGTATAAAAATGCAATAAAACAGGGGGTTATGTATCATGTAAGAAAATGGCGATCTGTTGAGTGACGTCACGTTCTAGTTTGGCATGTCACAGATGTTACCCCATTTCTACTTTCACTTTCTGTCTATATCAGTTATAATTAAATATCTCAAACAAACACTAGTACATGTTCCAAATACAACATTCGGATGAATTAAAGTTAATAACAACATGCAATCAAACGTGTACATTTTGTATCACTAGCAAGACAGGGAAACGTTTTTCATTAGGCACTATTAGAATATACACCACGGAGGCACACACGCAATGGTGTAATTACTCCTTAAAATGAATGGCATGCCTGGGCAGGAACGGAAACAGAAATTTTATCGATTAAAATCTGACATTATATATGGGCTACATTTGTGCATACAGCAGGATTGTCCGTGTGTATACTGTGTTATGGTCATAATGTTAAGGTAGGCATACAGCCAAACACTAGTTATTATTGCGACTTCTAAAAAAGTTGAAAAAGGTGAAAGGATTATCGTAATCAGATGATAAACAAAGACGAGATGATCATTTGAAGTTTCATTTGACATCCTGATATACATAAAATATTTATAAATATGATTTAATGATCTCTAGAAAACAACATAATAATGTATTATATTTACGGTAAATGATTTTGCATTCACTTGCAGTTATTTTCTTTGCTTTAAATGATATTTATCAATATGCCATATATGTTAAATTAGAACTATGACGTCATAGTTCTAAAATTGGTGGCTCTCATATCCGATTCAGAGCGACATTCAAATGGACATATTTTGTTTGTTTATCATCTGATTTTGATCATTCTTTCACTTTATTTTTCCAGAACTCTCACTCATACAGATGGTTTGTTTGTATGCCTTCATTCCCTTTAATCGTTATTGTTGTTATAACTCAACTTATATCAATGCTTACAACAGATTGATGAATGATCATTAAAGTAATTAGTTTCATAAAGTTAGCATGTGTTGGCTGACTATACCCGGGAATAATGATTTCGTAAACCTGGTATTGGTTTTAATGTTGTTAAACGTACATGTTAAATGTTCAACGTTTTAGCAGAAAACCAGTTATTTACGTATTGGTCCCCGTGCCTTTGGACGTTCAACATTTGAACGTTCAACATTAAGTACACAAATACTGACGTTTTTAAAATTTAACAAAATAAAATATCAAAATAAATCCCAGTTATAAGAAAACTTTACTGGTTTAAATACTCGTTTTGGCAGGCCTGCTCGTGCACGAAAATTGCCCAAAGAAGCACCTGGGGTATGGAAGATGGAATGTAGCCATATGACCATAGCTATTGATGCGACTATAACAAATCCAATTTAAATCCAATTCAATTAATTTCGGCTGGTAGAAACAACATTGCCCGCAGGAATGTTATTTTTAATCCCCCAAGAAACGTTTATAAATCACAGGCAAGATATGTAATATTTGAATTTAATGAATTGAATAAACAGGTTAATATTGATTTGATATAGTATACTGGCCCCTGTGAAACAATCACTGTAATTGATCTACTTGAAATGATAATGTCGGCAGACACGAAATATGAACACAACTATTCAAATATTGCTGGACTTGTAATGCATGAGAGACAAGGAAGACGATGACGCATACGCCGTCGAAGTCGGCCCACCCAGTAGGACAAATGGATAATTTTGTGTTGTCAGTACTAATTTGTAAGTGACACAGTTATTAAGATGTTTCACAATTGAATATCGCAGAGATAAGAACTTATGTGATGTATTAGTCCACCAAAACCCCAACCAGCTGATGAAATGCAAAACAGAAACATATCAATGCTCATACAAAATCTGTAACAGGTTGAGCGAGGAAGATATTCCGAATACTAGATTAAGTAAAAGCTACCCTACAGCTAAGTTCCAGAGATGCACAGACAGAAATCTAGTATATGGTTTAAGATGTAACCGTTGTTGTGTGACGGTGTATGTTGGTGAGGGTCATTGTGGGAGAGGATAGAAGAACATCTTAGAGATGTACGCCATCAGACCGTCAAACGCATAATGAGAAATTTTCAAGATCATAAAGACACAGACGTGGAAGTAATGGTACTGCAGCGTATTTTCAATGAGGGTCGTACATACAGACACATGAGAGAGGATCAATGGATAAAACGACTGGACACCAAAGTTCCCAGAGGCTGCAACATCAAGATAAACTATTAACTGACAGGAATTGGTGAATAATTACGAACAACATAATTTAATTTTTGTATCATTAATTTATATGCATTTATAGAGTATTTATTATTTCTAATCTATAAATAATACTGAGAGACAATTTTAAATTTAATTTCATACTTCTATGAATATTGGGGAGTGTATACTTATCGTGAAACTGTTTTGTGATGAAGGAGAATGAGTGTTACGGGAAAAAACGTAACGTCATTTCCCGATCGTCATACACGAACTGACATGATGTCGTTATGGTATTTTTATCATTACGTCAGACATTTAAACTCCAAGATGAATTTTACTTAAAGTTGTACTTCTGTGATTTTTCTTGTAAAAGAACAAGAAGATTTACTATTTATTTAATATTGCATTAATTTCCCTTTTCTGTTAGTCCTAAACATTTAAAATATGCTTTACATGTAACTATGCTGTTCTTATGCTTTGTACAGGTATAACAATACGTTCCAACATACACGTAAAACAATAATAATAAACAATATGGGAATATTCATGCTTGTGGATAACAATATGGTGTCGAACTTCACATTTTCAATTAACTTAAGATACGGAAAACATACGTAACAAACGTTGGTTACAAACTATTAAACTGTTGAAAACACTTGTTGCGCAGCAACATATTTCTCCAGATTTTGGATATTGTTGGTAAAATGAGAAACCTTTAATTGTCCTGTCATATTTGGTCCATTTTAAGCTCGAGTTTTCCGAAGGAAAAAATACCTATTGTCATCACATGGTCGTCGTCGTCGTTGTCGTTGTCTGAGTCCCCTGGTTAACGTTTGTATCTAAACTTTTATCTCCCAAGCCACATTACATAATGGATTGAAATTTCACACATGTATTCAGCATCATTAGTTGACACCACAGAGTCAGGTGATATAACTCTTGCTTTTATTTTGGCAGAATTATGGCCCTTTTCATACTTAGGAAACTAAAGTTTAAAGTTTGTATGTAAGCTTGTATCTCCCAAACCATTTACACAACGGATTGAAACTTCACACATATACTCAGCATCATTAGATGATACCAACCACGGTGATAGGTGATATAACTCTTGCTTTTATTTTGACAGAATTATGGCCCCGTTTATACTTCGAAATCTTGGCTAAAGTTTGAATGTAAGCTTGGTTAAAGTTTGTTTGTAAGATTGTATCTTCCAGACCACTTTACACAATGAATTGGAACTTCAGCTTAACAAAGCTAATATATCTGGTAATAAAGCTTCTTTTCTTGATTTAGATCTCTCGATTGAAAATGGTAAAATAATTAGCAAAATCTATGACAAGAGAGATGATTTTAATTTTGACATTGTTAATTATCCTCACTTGGATGGGGATGTTCCCCGAGCAACTTGTTATGGGGTATATGTGTCTCAACTTATTTGTTTTTCTAGAGCTTGTACTCGAGTTGAGGACTTTAATATTCGTAATCTTTGTATAACTAAAAAGTTACTCAATCAGGGTTACCGTTACCATAAACTTCGTAAAACTTTGCAAAATTTTATTATCGTAACCCTGATCTTCTTTCCAAATATAAAAGTAATTTAAGGACTCTTCTGCGACAAGGACTATCACAACCTGACTTCTATGGTGATGTGATTTATAAACTTCGTAAGATTCTAGGTCATGATCACTTTCATACTATCTTTGTTAAACTTGTTAAAACGTTTATCAAAAGAGGTTATGACCCTATCATTTTGCAACGTACTGCATGCTTGGTGGTGCACCCTTTTACAGTTCGCCACTATGCTTTCCTCTTTAATTGTGCGATGACCAGACAGGCTGTGGACCCTATGATGACGCCTACCTAAAGCCCATTGGGACGGCGGCGTTTGATGTTTGTCCATGATCTTTCTTGTCGTGCCCTTAATGGTTTATTCTCTTACTGCTCTGGCTTCTGCAAAGTCATTGAGTACCTTCATTGTGGCTTTCTAGGCTATTGTTTTTTTTTGTATTATATTTACACGAGCATATTTGTGTTTTACTTATATTGCCTATTGATGCTGCCTTGTTGGTTAGAGATTAGATCATGGCGGGGATTTCTTTATTTACACTGTCCTGTTTTAATGGGATGACAGTAGGGTAAGTGTGAGGTTTGGTGCACCCTAGAACCGGTTTAAACCCCCCAGTGGCCTACTTTGCCACTGACCGTTCCAAGGCGGTAGCCCTATTGTCAACCCTTTTTTGTGTTTGTGATGTCGTTTGCATTTATTATTGCTTTTGCCTTCTTGTTTGTCTCTTATGGCTCTTTTATTCTTTGAAAATTTGATTAAAGTTTGTATGTGAGCTTACATCTCCAAAAGTACTTTACATAATGTATTGAAACTTCACACATGTATTTGGCATCTTGTATAGCCCATGTTTTTATTATAACAAAATTAAGGCCCCTTTTATACTTAGAAATCTTAGTTAAAGATTGTATGTAATTGATGGAAACCTTGTTTATCAATTGTATTTTCACCAAAAAGTCGCGCGTCTACACCGTTGGAGGTGCTCTTGTTATGTATAGGTTACACGCATACCGTTTACAGCTGATCAGGGAATATGCCTTGATCTGTACATTTATTTATGATTGCAGTGATTACATGTATGATACAATCGTATGCTGCTTTTATGATACGAAGTCCAATATCACATATACCTGTTGCTTTGTTTCCATATATACTTGTTGCTTTGTTTATATCTAATTTGTCATGTATTCGCCTTACTTCGAAAATCAAGATGTTATATATTTTAAATGGTGCTTGTTTAGCTGCAAGTTGTTTTAATTGATTGCAGCTTTTTTAATATAGTGGAGGTTTACTTATTATATTAGCAATAGTAACAACGTTGTCATTTACAGCGTCAGCTATACTTTTCTCTATCCACAGTCGTTTTGAGATACACCCATTTAAAATGTTTAATTAGATTATCTCTATCGTCCAGACACGAATATTTTCTATACCTGATCTAGTACGTCATAATAACGGTAAATGTATTGACAGGCAACGATTCAAGGTACACGACAAACCCGCGTGTTGCGATACAAAAACTCCCATTATAAATCAATAAATGCAATAATAGATATCCTTGAAAAGCAACAGAACAGACACGACAAGCAATCCATGTTGTTGACACAGCATCATTACCTAAATGAGGAAAATTATTGTTTAATTTAAGTTCGATTCGAAAGAAACATTAACCCTTACAGTATGCAACCCACCGTATTGTTGTAATAAATAATTGCTATAAATAGTTGCACATGATAATTATTTTAATTCTGTTTTAAAGTGACTGAGCGGACATGATCATCATGGCCTATATAATTCTAGTTTAATGTAAAACTCTCAATCCGGAGTGTGAACATGACTTTAAAGTAGAAAAATTGATTTTAGTCTTCACTAGAACCTTGATTTTAGTCTTCACACCTTCTTTCGGTAATAAGTATTTTACCAAGTTTTATTAAATTACCTATATCAATTTCACAGTTACAGAACGGACAATATCATTGTCTCTAGACGGACAGACGCAGCAACATTGCGGCATAAGGGTGAGTCAAGTTTCGTTTTATTTTATTTTTTGTTGTAAATTATTGTCAAATTAAATTGTTGCGCTGAGGTAAATATCTGCCGGTTAAAACCTAAATAGTTTAGCAGGATATTGGCTTTATTTCTAGTATGGTTTCAAACGACAGGATAATTAGTAAATTATTGTCTGATATATTATTATGGTATACATTTAGATTATTGATAATGCCAGTTAAACTGTAGATAGTAAAATGGCATATGCGATGTAGATTTTAGTACTTTTTCTACAGAGAGTTCTAAATGTCATTTCTTCATTGCATATGGAGAGTGTTTTGTTTATTGTGCAGTGTAAGTCTCTCTGCGGTTGCTTATTATATTGACATTATTCTTTAATTCCTCCGAGGTCGCTGTACCATTATAACCTACAATGTGTTAGCGAGACATAAAACCAGTCATTCATTCAGTCATGTTGTCTATGCTTGGAAATTAATTATAATTTTCACGGTTGAATTATTGTGTTATAAGTTTTGAGTTACATCTAGAATTGTAAGATTTTATTGTTGTTGAATTATATCTCTAATTGTATTACACGTTTTGTTAAATTTTAGCATAATATTGTCTAAAGAAGGTTTTGATCTAGAATTCGAGTTTCTTTGTATTATATTTACACGAGCTATTTGTGTTTGACTTATATTGCCTATTGATGCTGCCTTGTTGGTTAGAGATTAGATCATGTCGGGGATTTCTTTATTTACACTGTCCTGTTTTAATGGGATGAAGTAGGGTAAGTGTGAGGTTTGGTGCACCCTAGAACCGGTTTAACCCCCCCCCCCCCCACCCCCCACCCCCACCCAGTGGCCTTTGTTGCCACTGACCTTTCGTCAACCATTTTGTGTTTGTGATGTCGTTTGCATTTTTTATTAATGTTGCCTTCTCGTTTGTCTGTTTGCGTGTTTGTTTTTGTGTTTTGTGGTTGACTGTCGTCCTTGAATGCTGCTTTCCCTGTCCGATATTTGTATCTTTCTTTATTCATTCTAAATAAGGTTTGCATTGCAATCTGTTATTAGGTATGCTGATACCTTAGTGCTATTGTAGAATACATGTTTTGATAACATTGTAAGACTGACTATATATTTTGCAGCCGTATAGACACAAGGAGCGGATGTAGAGCCTATTGTCGGGAGCGTGGTCTACAGGGTCGTTGGAGGGAACGGCAGTCACAGGACGCGGAAAGCAGATCATTCGCTATTAGGGCGACGGACTAGGCAGTAGTCACGAGGACGATAGGCAAGAGTGTCTATTTACGCGGATACGGGATAACTTCACCGAATGTGAAATGTCTTGACTGGAGTCATTGCCGGAACGGATGCGAGTTGGAACTACGGCACCGGAAGTAGGATACCGGGACGAATAGTTATCACTAATGAGGGAAGTGCATAGTAGCATTGTCGAAATTCGCGGAAGTGAAATATTAGTGCCGGACACAATGACCTGTAACGAAAGGAACTACATATGTCTTTGAGACGACCTTACTAACACCACACATTAAGGTCACGTCAACACATACAGCAGTAAAGTTTAACTGGAAACTTAATGCAATCACTAAAAATGATTATCGTAGTAAAGGGGTTTGTAGGCTTATTGAAGGTAGTTCTGAAATGCATACAGGAGCCACCATTTTGAAAGCTATGACGTTTCGGTTCTAAATTGCCATATATGTAAATGCCATCAATATCATTTATTCATCTTTGTAATTATTATTTATTTCTATGCGTGTTTTTTGGTTGACTGTGGTCGTTGAATGCTGCATGTCCTGGTTAACTTTTATATCTACTGTTAAGAAAATAAAATCACTGCAAACTGATCATATAAAGAATTATTACACCTTAGAATACATATGTTTCATATAGTTGCTGTGCTTTTCTTTCTTATTAATCAGTAAACTATCATATTTTCTTTCTTATTAATCAGTAAACTATCATATTTATAATATTCCATTGATGGTACTTTTGAACAATGATGTCATAATTCTCAAAATGGCGGCTCCCATATCTGTTGTAGAACAACCTTCAAATGGTCATATCTTCTTCGTTTATCATCCGATTTTGATAACTATTTCAAAGGTTTTCAGAAATCTCAATGATGAAGATCGTTTGGGTGTATCCCGTATTCCGCAATATGTTCATGAGCGTTTGGGTGTACAAAGACATGTGTATAACATGCAGAAACATATTTTTGCACAGTTCAAAGGACAAAGCAATGCATATTAATTGAAACAAGCAGTGTTTATTTACAATTATAAAACAAGGTTTGAACAAATTAGATGGCATGCTAAAAGTAGATATAAAGGTCGAACAGGAAGTGCAGCATTCAAGGACCTATCGAAACAAACACGCGCATCTAACAAACAACAATTATAATGATAAATTAAAAGGCCAGGTATATGACATCATAAACATAAAATGGTTGATTTTCATTTTCCCTAATTTTGAATAGGAATCTTGATAGATTTTTTCCAAGCGCAGAAATTTTAATCGATGCCTATATCTGATAAATGATATTTTAATAGTTTCATTCTACTGATAAAGAATAAGTCGCTTTGGCTTTTATTTCATCAAAATCCATCAAGTATTAAGAATGTTATGATTTTAAAAGTTGTGTATTTTGATTAATATTTGCCAGGGCGGGCCTGGCGAAATGTATAGATTGCTTACATAAGATAGAGTTCAAAGTCACGTCGAAGTGAGATTTACAAAAGGTCCGGAGAACATGACATTTGTATGATGGCGTGTTCAATCAGGTACACGTATATGGGCTTTATTTGGTGTGTATGATAAGGAGGGTTACAAGATAACTAGCAGCAACTTTTGGTGGTCAGTGGCAGCAAAATTACGGCATAAGGGTGAGTCAAGTTTCGTTTTATTTTATTTTTTGTTGTAAATTATTGTCAAATTAAATTGTTGCGCTGAGGTAAATATCTGCCGGTTAAAACCTAGATAGTTTAGCGGGATATTGGCTTTATTTCTAGTACGGTTTCAAACGACAGGATATATTAGTAAATTATTGTCTGATATATTATTATGGTATATATTTAGATTATTGATAATGCCAGTTATACTGTAGATAGTTAAATGGAATATGCGATTCAGATTTTAGTACTTTTTCTACGGAGAGTTCTAAATGTCATTTCTTCATTGCATATGGAGAGTGTTTTGAGAAGGAATCTTCCTTCACACCTAAGAATGCGGAAAAAGAAAGTAAAAAAATTTGTTGAAATGGTGAATGCTCACAATCACTTAATTCTTTATCATACACATGTCGATCAATAAACCAAATATTATGTTTGCTTCATTTTGAGATTATCGACGGATAACTTATATATATACGGTTGAAAACGTAACTTATTTTTCTGCTCGGTGGTGTATATCCTATATTTAGAGATTTACCAAGCTTAAAGATACTATAGCTCTTCATAATGCCAGTGGGCGTGTACCTAAAGCAAATGGGAGTGGTTTTCAGCTTGATTTACTACCAAACTCAAGCTTGTCATGGTTTTGTTTTCAAAATAAAATAAAAAGTAAATAAATGTGCTGTACCTTTGATTGTGGTCTGTGTTGCTGGACTCTCTTTTGGACTCTGTGGTGTTGACGTTGACAGGTCGATTACAGTCAGGCTCAGCACTACTACCTAATGCAAAAACATAGTTACTATCATTGAACATATGTATATACAATTACAATTGATTTAAACGCAGAATAATATGTACGAACACTTGATAATTGTATCTATGCGACTTTATATGTGGTTACATCTTAGTTCTGGTTCAAAAATCAGTATTGACTTTTTTCTTTTTCCCCAATACAATTCTTACCATGTTGAATATTTATGTGTAGTTTTATAAAATCCCTTATGGCTGAGATTCAATTATGATTCAAATGACGTTGGCCTTCAATTGTGATTTTGACCTTTGAAGTACGGATGTGATTCTTGCGCTCTACAGCCCTGTGTTTGTGTTTTCCTACTTATTAAAATCCTTTAGTAGAATACTATAGGAGTTAAGATAAACTATAAGTATAGTAACTGAGGGTTCTGGAGCAGTTTTCCCCCTGATGTCCACCCGTGAAAAAAAACATCAAATTTGCTTCCCACAGCTTGCAAATCAAATTTAAAACTGTTTTAGAAAACTGGCCCTAGTAACTTCCGACCAGTTTAGAACCAGAATGGCATATTGCTTTCAAAGCCAGGCAACACATTTTAAACTTGTAATGCAAACCCCCAGGGAAAGACTTTGCCAGAACCCTCAGTTTCTATACTACGTGTAGCTCAAACACAATTAGCAAACCAAGATTATTTCAAACCCTGGCGAAATGACTGTCGGAAATCCCCTCTCCCCTCTATGCAACTGGCAATATGACGGAAGTGGAAAATAAACCTCAAAACTGTTACTCATGCTCCAATCCCGAAGGGTAACGTTCCCGCATGATTATAAAACAACGTCAACTCTTTCGAGCGTCGAAGTACTTATCCGACCCTTCAAAATAGTCGGAAGGAACAGGAAAATCACCCTCGTCGCGGCTAACCAGATTTTTCCCACAGCTACTATTTATATGCTAGGGTATCTTGGCCATTGTCTAATATGTACCTTTTGTCATCATATTCAGACAAATTATTTTTATTAATTGTACATCTGTTTAGCTTGTGTTTGTTAGATCTGATAACTTTCATTTTATGGTGAACTTCCGTTGCTGTGAATAAAATGTTTTAGTAACTATCATGTGTTATTTGTTTAACAACATCTTTTTTGACAACTTTAAATTCGTTTGTTTCAGTATTATTAGTCAAAATTTAAGAGTATGATTTACTTCTCCATCCAACAAACTCTACGATTATTGCACCACAAGCTTCGGCTTTCATTTTACCAATAACCTTTTCCTTATTATCAAGATAAAATTTAATTTTGGGGTCAAAATCATTGTTGTCAAATAGTTCCCTGTCTTTGTAAATATCAGCATACACATCTTCCGTTTTAATTTCATAACATAGTGAATCAGTGCCAGTAAACAATAGCTTAGCTTTTCCATTGTAATTGTATTTAGTATAATTGTAGCGGAAATTTTACATTAAGTATTTTGACAAGTCTAGAATACACATACCGACATAACAGGGGTGATTTGTCTTTCTTTTATCCTGCTAATGGAAAATGTACATTTTGCAAGAAATAAATGATGATGTTGCGGCATATTATAAAATGATCGCTTCATCGTGTGTTAATGTAAGTTTAGTTTTTTTTCTCAGGTTTTTCATGGTTTTGCCAAAAACAGAATTGTTCCTAAGCTTGAAGAAATCTTTTTTGAAAGCATTTTACCAGCTGTTCGTATTATTGAAGTCTATGTTTACTTTTAACCATTGCGACTCATCAAACTGGAATATCATGTGTACCATTTAGATTTTTAGCCCTAACTTTTCATACAGTTTTAAATTCTGTAGTGTGTAACATATTTATTGTTATCCTTCAATGTTGTGACAAGTTTCCTTACTTTGCTTAAGCCGGTGCTTGAGGCGTGAGAGGTGTTGCATCTTATAATTGACCTCTCATGGACAGACTCAATAAAACCGAGTCTGCTACTTTTATCTCTTGTTTGTGTTTGTTGCTTCCTTTGGTTTCTGGAGCGAGAGCGTAGTCATTATGCAGGTCATACAACCCTTCAGAATATTCGAGATCACACTCAACAATATAATTAGATTTTTTCTTTTTCAAATGTGTCAACGCATTTGAAGTTACCACTTGTTAACGGTTGACACATAGCCCACCCATAAAGGTTATTATCATCGAGATATATTATATATTTACTTTCTTTACTACTATCATAGTTTTTTCATGTTTTACGCTGTGCGCATTTGAAGGAGCTATATATATTTCGTTCCAGGTTCCGTCTTCTATATGATACATCTCTTTCCGTTTGTCGTTTGAAGATTGTTGATCTGAGTTTGTATTTAAAATACTAAACAGGTCTTGGGATAATTTTTTCATTTTGAAGAATGGTTGGACATTACTAGGAAGAATCACGTATGCTGTGTTTTGGTATAATGTTTAGTGTTGAATTTGTTACGACAACTGACTTTATAGAAGTATTAAATCCATTATATTGTACAAAATTAGCTTTCATAGTATAAAGTTATTAAATTTTCAATGGAATAAAATTAACAACTTACATGATTTAGAGTATTTATGTGAAAATTTCCTTTGTCATTCCATTGTTTATAAAATGTTCAACCATCGATTAAAATGTTTTGATTATAAAACAGTGGGTTGGATAAAAATATCATGACTTTTATTTTTATTATAATCCAAAACGGTAAAAGTAAATATTTAAGTCGAAGAGAAAATGTAACATTCAAGATACACAGTCAAACAAAAACACGCACGGAAACAAATGACACTTACAATGTTAATAAGAAGCAGGCATCTGACATCACAAACTGGTTGGAAAAAGGGTTACGGCCTAGGAAAGGTCAGTGGCAAAAATGTCGCTGGGGTTTAAACCAGGTTCTAGGGTGCAACAAACCTCACTCTTATCCTATTTCATCCCAATAAAACGGGACAGTGTAACTAAAGAAATCCCTGCCAGGCTATATCCGTTAACAAGTTAGGCAGCATTAATAGGCAATATAAATATCCATGTGCATTCTAACCCATATATAAATGCTTTCAGTTTGACCTTTTCCAAATCTCCCTCACTATACTGTTTGATCAAAATAATACTTTTTATTTAAATTGGTCCTTTCCATAGAAATTCTAAGAATATGTCATTGATCTTCTTCTATAACGTAATCGCTATAGATTGGAAGAGATATTAATAAATGGTTAAGGACTGGAAATAATAGAATTATTTTAATGACTGTTGGTTTACCAAATAACATATCTACGTGTCCAAAGTTTAATTCGATACTGAATCTCAAAGATCTTATCAGCAGAGTTACTATCTAATATCCTGTCTACATCTACGTTAAAATTAATGCACAATCATTGAAATTCATTGGCGATAATTTTGTTAATCCATTTTGTTTTAATTGAACCTGTACTGCATTTTATCGAAATGTTACCCTTAAAATATGCTTGTATAGAAAGATAATTGATTTAAGAGTTTCATTGAGTGACGTCTTTAAACCGTCTAGAATGACTGACATGTCATCCGCGAACTGTTATTGTTTAAATTAAAATTGGCAATACATATATATACACTTCATGTTAATAGTTAGTTTTACCATTTCTAAAGACAGTTTAATGAACTCATATTTCATAGAAACTATTGAGATCATTACTCCTCATCTAGGCGATTTATGTAATTCTATTTTAAATTCTGGAATTTACCCTAGTTCATGGGCTGAAGGAGTCATTATACCGCGTTTTAAGAAGGTAGATAGTGAAAATGTGAGTAATTATCGCGGTATTGTGTTGGTAAGTTGTTTAGCAAAGATATTTACTGGAGCATTAAATAATAGAAACTCCAAATGGTCTGAAGATAACAATATAATCACTGATGCGCAGTTTGGCTTCATGTCTGGTAAATCAACTGCAGATGCTACTTTTATTCTCCATTCTATTGTTAAAAAAAATCTGAGTTTGCATTTGAAAAACATTTTATGTTGTACCAAGTAACTTAAGGTTTTTGATTTCGAGACTAAGGCTTTCCTCTCATTCTCTAAGAATTGAGAAAGGTAGATATGGACGAAATAGAAAGAAACGAAAGATAATGTACATTTTGTGAAAAAAACGATATAGAAGATGAATATCATTTCATTACAATTTGCCCTGCTTTTCTTGATATAAGAAGCAGTTTTTTATTGAAAAATATTATGAACGTCCGAGCGTTATGAAATTCTGTGAATTATTGAAATCTGAAAATAAAAAATAACTAATAAATTTGGCTAAATACATCAAAAGAGCATTTGACCAAAGAACTATTTTATTAAGCATTCCAGTTTAAGTTCATTCTATCTTATAAAGTATATGTATTATATAATCACTTTTCAACATGTTATAAAGCATGTTGTTTCTTGTTATTTGTGTTTCAATATTGTTTATTTGCTATTCATTAATTGTACAAAATATTGTATAATAATTGTATTATACTGGTCACTTTAAATCATGTATTGTGTAAAATCCTGTGGATCAACGAGGTACTATGTACAAGCTGAATAAAATTCTGTTCTGTTCAGTTCTAAAATTTTAGGACATAAAATAAAATGTATGACGATAATGGATCGCCTTGACGACAACCACTACCTATGTTAAACATGCTGATAAATTACCACCCTGGTTAACAGACAGCTTGGATTATTTCAAAGTAATTTTATCCAGAATATAATTGAATCACCAAATTTAAAGAATGGACAACTATTTTCTTCAAACATTGAATGACATCAAATACCATTCTTGTATTTTCCCCTAAATATCTTCCAGAAATAAACCCGGTTTGGCTTCCATCTACAATCCGGTGTAGAACAGTTCTACATCTGTTTTCTATAGCAAAGCAGCAATTTTTATAAACAATTTTTTGTGTTTGATTTTGGTCTCAGACTGTTGTTTTTTTAAAATAGAGAGAATGACAAAATAAAAAAGTAGAAAAATAATCAGATGCAGAATAAAAACATGTAACTGCATAATAATCATTCACATTTTGGCTAAAAGCTAAGTATTTATGTGCAAAATGTCGATATCATTCAGGTAAACCTTTTACTTAGAATTTGATATAAGGGATTAACATTTACTAATCTGCTAATAGCTATAGTTGCACCTCGTATAAACCATACATGTCAGTTATGTCTTTGACTTGCTCATACTTTTAGTTATATTTACCGTATGTCAATACTCATTCAATTAAATGACATAACGATTAAATCAAGAATACTTTAGGTCATTTATTTATTTACTCGTCTGATAATGTATTTCTTCTGTTTAACTGTATTGTACGACTTGATAATTAAATGTGCATTTGCTCAATACACACTATTGCCTATAATATAACTGTGCTTATTATGGTACATTTACACATACGTATTGTACATTTATAATAATTTAAAGGTCAGTAGTAATGTTCTGCTCATGTTATGGCGTATTATAACAAATTTAAGAAAGAAATCCAAATATATGAAAGCTCGTTTGAACAGACACTTATTCAATGTTTTAAACAAAATTCGCCGATTTCATATTTACTATACAGTCATTATAATCATATATATAAAAAAAGCATCCAAGGATTGTTCTTGATCAAGACAATGTGTAAATGTTATATCCTCGTTTTAGTTATCTATGAAGGCTATTACATTTGAGCTAAAATTGCCACCTGATAAGCTTTCTAGCAAAATAGCCTTGAATCCATTTGTAAATATACTCGGTAAAACAGTTTTGGACCAGGGCAGTGTTCGAACCCGTACAATGATCGCTGAAACATGACACTCGACCACAACCCTTATTATCTCAGCTGATAATTGACAATAGATCAACAATCAACAATAAGTATCGTTTACAATGAAAGTTTGCAAAAAAATATTAATCTTTTTATTGGTTACCCGAATGTCTGTAACTGTTACTTTTTATGGACTTTGCAACATTTTTTACAGACCCATTGTGCGTTCGCGATATTTGTTTAAAATCAAATCTTGTTTTGAATTTAATGTTTCTGGTACCAAATTAACCGGGTAGGGTAGACCTTGGTTACTAAAAAATGATACTTAAATTCTATCCGCTAGTTGTATTTTTATATGACTTTATATACCCTGGTCCAAAACTTATTTTACCGAGTATATAAATCTATTTGTAATTATAAATCCATTTGTAAATATAAATCCATTTGTAACCTGGTCATTATAAATATTGAGTATTAAATTAAATTATGTTAAAAACATCACTAAACACCCAATAATGAAACTCACTAGATATACCTATAACTGTGTCGAACAATTGCATTAAATGCCAGATATGTATGCCAGGTCTCAGGCATGGCTACTATGGTGTTCACGATCCTAATAATAGCATCTAAATCATACAACTATCAAAAAATGGTTACAAGAAAAGCAAACATTTCTCAAACTTTTAAATCATAAGATTAGAAAACAAGCATGTCTACTTTTACTGTTTACCCTATAAACTCTCTATATTTAGGTCAGATCCCACTATTGCATTTTATCTATTTGCATATGCTTATGGTAGTGTTTGTGGTTGACTGTGGTCCTTGAATGCTACTTTTCGTGTTCGATTTTTATATCTACTTTTACATAATAAGGTTTTAGCCTACCACCACTTTTTTAAACCACGTTAAATGAAATAACCTAACTGTTATTAAAGAACTATAATACAACCGAAATAACAGGAAATTGGGACCTCTAATTGTTCACTGAAGGTGGGAACCCTCAGAATGGCAGTAGCTGTGTTTCTTTTGTAGATATACCCTTACTACAATGTAATCTTTAAATGCATATTTTAGTCAACATAACCTAATTAAACTTGTATCACATAAATATTTGATATTTTATTAGGATGTGTTATACTTTAGATAATGTAATCCAATCCAGTCTGAAACCAGCTTAAAATCTAACTGTATGCCCTATACTTTTATTAACCTTTCAGAAGGCCCAAATCAATAGTGGTATCTGACCTAAAGTATTATTGATTTACCGAATAACACATCGGTTTGCGGAATATTTTCAAAAAACATAAATGAAGGTGGCCATTTTGGAACGATGACGTCATCGTGCCTTTTTACCATATATTGCAGGTTGACAAATTGTATTTTAAAGCAAAGAAAATCACTGCAAATGAAAAATAAGCATACGATGTATACATTTTACATATGTATATTTATTTTTAATCAATTTGCAGTGATTTTCTTTGCTTTAAAATGTATTTTGTCAATATGCCATATATGGTAAAAAGGCGCGATGACGTCATCGTTCCAAAATGGCCGCCTCTATTTATGTTTTTTTTGCAAATTTTAAATAAGTCATATCTCCTTTACTTTTCATGGCATTTTAATAATTCTTTCAGCTTTCTTTCACGTTTTACAGAGCCCTATTATATCAATCGTGTTTGAAAATAGTGCATTAATACCCATTTAAGGAAATATTCACGAATGGTATAGAGATTTGATATTACATATGGTAGCTATACATATAATGAATGCTTTCAGCCTCTAGTAG
This sequence comes from Cyrtodaria siliqua, assembly GCA_037043455.1. Taxonomy (NCBI): domain Eukaryota; kingdom Metazoa; phylum Mollusca; class Bivalvia; order Adapedonta; family Hiatellidae; genus Cyrtodaria; species Cyrtodaria siliqua. The sequence continues at coordinate 13,098 of JAWPHD010001807.1, read as the reverse complement.
TCAACTGAATGTGGGCACCCTCAGAATGACGGTAAATAAATGTCTGTTCTGTTACTATACGATGCTATCTACTGTAAAATATGCTTTCGTACATTGTGCATCAATGTGATCTTATCATCTGGAGCCCCTGTCTCTGTTAAGTGTTGTTGTTGTTGTGAACTACGTTAAGTTTAGTAGGCAGTCCAATGGCCAAAACAAACGTTTGATGATATTTTTGAGCGGAATTTGGCATCCATGCTTATTTAAGTCTGTATATGGTGGCAATCACGATAGGGGTGGATGCCAGCTTGGCTTCTGTGCCTGTCAAAAACTAGATCAAAGGTCAAATGAGTTCAAATATGACTATGTCAACCGTAATTAGGGTATATTGTCAATTTCCATTCAGTCATTTATGTATATAACTGTTCTAAAATATTTGGATACTGTATAAGATAAAATGCACAATATTTATTCGATAGTTTTATAGACATACTGAAGGATAAACATGATTTTGAGAGACTACAATAGCATTCAATATAATTAAAAAAGGCATTTGTATCAAACTGCTTATACATGGAACTGTATCTATCAACAACTGTAAAATTAGTAGTAATAAACAATAAAACCAAAGCACTGCAAGTACTGTTAAACATAATTACGTTATGAAAAAGTAACGTGAAGTATTTTCATGTCAACAAACTTTGATTTCAAACTTAATTTAAACCTACGTGTTCGACGAGACCGTCATATATCGGCATATGATATGTTAATAACTAATATATTGATATTGAGGTGCCCCTGTTGTCAACCATGTTATGTTTTTGGTGTTGCATACATCTCTAGTATTTATCCTGTAAGTGTTGTTTGTTTTGATTGCGGGGTATTGGTTGACTCTGTTATGGTAATGCTATGAATAACTGAATGGAAATTAAGATTATAACCTAATAACGGTTCAATTTTGAACTTATTTGAACTTTGACCTAATTGTTGACTACCAGGAACAAAAGCCAAGCTGGCATCCACCCATATCGAGAGTGATACCATATAAAGACATAAATAAGCATGGATGCTAAATTCTAGTAAAAACTGCTATCAAAAGTTTTTGTTTGGCCCTTGGACTACCTACTTCTATATTAAGATCATTAAAGGGAAGAGCAAAATCGGCATCTTTATTCAGATCAGTGACGTAGCCATATCTTCAAAGAAGTGGAAGCCAATAATTTGATTTGAGCGGCGATAAGATGTTCGGGGACATACTCGGACATACGGACACTATATTAGGAAAAATGATGTTGAAGCTCTGGCTTCCATCTTCCTTCTTGCTACGAGTCTGCAGATATATTTTAATTTAAAACAGTACAACTGGAAACAGAAAGGTGGTTTCTTAAAGCCTATGATCTCTCAAGTTTGACTGTATATACATTTTATGACACATTTATTGTAAATATACATTAACATTTGTAAGCGTACAAGCAGAGAACAGTTATAAGTTGTATAACAATAATTTAAACTATTATGTGTTTGACAGAAATCGTCTAGTATTTTAACAATGTGTCATGCAAAGTGTTTTAAACATGTACATGATTTTACCACAAATAAAGTTGTAAAACAATATTTCAAATACTGAGGCAAGAATACATAAAAAGATACTTACCACACTAAATAGAAATGATACGTAATGCTTCTCCATGATACAGTGGATTGTCCGATAACAAATCTGTTTGACAGCTGATTTCACTTCATCATTGGTACTTTATCTATAAATCGAATAGTCGAAAGATTTACATAAACTAAGACATGAGTCGCCAAACGTATACTGCCACACAATAAAACAAGATAAATGTGCATAGGTATAGCAATTTATAACATACATCAGCGAAAGGAGGTCTCTAACTTAAAGGACAACAATTTCAATTTATATAGAGGATCATACATGAGTGACTGTGTATTATTGATTTTAATAAACGAGTTTGATAAAATGATAGGATACGAGCTCTTGCCGAGTATCCTATCTTTTTATCCAACGAGTTTATTAAAGTCAATAATACACAGTCCCGAATGTAAGATTCTGTTGATCACATAACATACCTACGACGTGATAGTTACACTTTAATGTTGTTAATTTTCCTTATATACGGCGGCAATTTGTAAAACAAATCATAATGTCGTTTTGTTGTTTACATGACGTCACTACGTTATGCGGCTGTAAATGCGTTCGCCCTACAAATAATGCGATACCTTAAACCAAATTTAACGTTACTAACATTCATTTCAAATAATGATAAATAATTAAGACGTCTGAACGTACCGTATGATATGCAATGAAAACAATTGGGATTAAATGTTTTACTGTATACAAACACAGTGATTTTGTCCTCATTTGCATCTGTAATACACTAATGTATTACGAGAAATAAGTCATGACATTATTGCACTCCCACAAGCCATGTTATGTGATAAAAGCCTGTTATCTACAGATTCTAAACCACTTCAGTAATAAAGACTTACTCAAAAACGATACGGGTATTGACATAAACTAACAAAGTATAGGATACAACAACAACCAACAAGTCATAACAACATTGTGATAGGTTTACTCAAGCAGAGAAGTATAGATTTACACAACCTCAGTAAAAAGAGGTTTATTCAACCACAGTAGAAGACGTTTACACAACCACAGTTGAATATGTTTACAAAACCTCAGTAGAAAATGTTTACACAACAACAGTAGAAAAGGTTTACTCAACACAGTAGAAGAGGTTTATTTGATCAAAGTAGAATAGGTTTACTTGACCACAGTAGGATAAGTTCACTCAACGACAATGTGATAGGTTTAATCGTTCACAGTAGGATAGGTTTAATCACCCACAGTAGGATAGGTTAAATCGCCCACAGTAGGATAGATTTAATCAGCCAAAATAGTGTATGTTTACTCGACAATAGTACAATAGGCTTACTCGACCACAGAAGGATAGGTATACTCGACCACAGTAGGAAAGGTTTATTCGGCCAAAATAGTATAGGTTTACTCAACCACAGTTGTATGTACTTACTCATCCACAGATGAATACGTTTACTCAACCACAAGATAATAGGTTTACTCAACCACAATATGATTTGCTTATTCGAACACAGTAGGAAAGGTTTACTCAACCACAATATATCAGGTTTTCTCAACTACATCGTATTGGGTTAATTCGATCACAGTTGGATAGATTTACTCGACCACAGTAGGATAGGTTTACTCGACGACAATATGATATGTTTTCTCGAACACAATAGGAGAGGTTTACTCCACCACAGTAGGAGCGGTTTACTCGACCACAGTAGGATAGGTGTACTCGACCACAGTAGGATACGTTTATTCAGTCATAGTAGGATAGGTTTAATAGTCCAAAGTAGGATAGGTTTACTCGAACACAGTAGGATATGTTTACTCGTCCAAAGTAGGATAGCTTTACTCGATCACAGTAGGATAGGTTTACTGGACCACAGTAGGATACGTGTACTCGACCACTATAGGATACATGACTCGATCACAGTAGGATAGGTCTAATCAACCACAGTAGCATAAGGGTACTCGACCACAGTAGGATAGGTTTACTCGACCAGAGTAGGATAGGTGTACTCGACCAAAGTAGAATAGGTTTACTCGACCACAGTAGGATAGGTGTACTCGACCACAGTAGGATAGGTTTACTCGACCACAGTAGGATAGGTGTACTCGACCACAGTAGGATAGGTTTTCACGACCACAGTCGGACATGTTTACTCGACCACCGTAGGATAGGTGTACTCGACCACAGTAGGATAGTTTCCTTCGTCCACAGTAAGATAAGTTTACTCGGCGACAGAAGGATAGGTTTACTCGACGACAGTAGGATAGGTGAACTCGACCACAGTAGGATAGGTTTACTCGACCACAGTAGGATAGGTGTACTCGACCACAGGAGGATAGGTTTACTCGAACACAGTAGAATAGGTGTACTCGACCATAGTAGGATAGGTGTATTCGACCACTGTAGGATAGGTGCACTCAATCACAGTAGGATAGGTGTACTCGATCACAGTAGGATTGGTGTACTCGACCACAGTAGGATATGCGTACTCGACCACAGTAGGATATGTTTACTCGACAACAGTAGGATAGTTGTCATCGACCACAGTAGGATATGTTCACTCGTCCACAATATGATAGGCGTAGTCGACCACAGTAGGATATGCGTACTCGACCAGAGTCGGATAGGTGACACCAACCACAGTAGGATAGGTGTACTCGACCACAATAGGATATGTTTACCCGTCCACAGTAGGATAGGTTTACTCGACCACAGAAGGATAGGTGTACTCGCCCACATCACATTAGGATGTGTTTACTTGTCCACAGTAGGATAGATGTACTCGACCACAGTAGGATAGGTTTACTCGACCACAGTAGGATATGTTTACCCGTCCATAGTAGGATAGGTTTACTTTACCACAGTAGGATAGGCCTACTCGACCACAACACAGTAGGATAGGTTTACTCGACCACAGTAGGATAGGTTTAGTCGACCAAAGTAAGATTGGTGTAATCGACCACAGTAGGATAAGTTTACTCGACCACAGAAGTATAGTTGTACTCGAACACAGTAGGATAGGTTTACTCGAAAGGAGTACGATAAGTTTACTCGTCCACAGTAGGATAGATTTACTCGTTCACAGTAGGATAGGTGTACTCGACCACAGTAGGATAAGTTTACTCGACCACAGTAGTATAGTTGTACTCGAACACAGTAGGATAGGTTTACTCGAAAGGAGTACGATAAGTTTACTCGTCCACAGTAGGATAGATTTACTCGTTCACAGTAGGATAGGTGTACTCGACCACAGTAGGATAGGTTTACTCGAAATGAGTAGGATATGTTTACTCGTCCACAGTAGGATAGGTTCACTCGTCCACAGTAGGATAGGTGTACTCGACCACAGTAGGATAGATTTACTCGAGCACAGTAGGATAGGCTACGAGCACAGTAGAATAGGTTTACTCGTCTACAGTATGATAAGTGTACTCGACCACAGTACAAAAGGTCTAATCGACCATAGTGAGATAGGTATACTCGATCAGAGTATGATAGGTGTACTCGACCACAGTAGGATAGGTGTACTCGACCACAGTAGGATAGGTTTACTCGTCCACAGTAGGACAGGTTTACTCGACCACAGAGGGACAGGTTTACTTGACCACAGTAGGACAGGTTTACTCGACCACAGTAGGACAGGTTTACTCGCCCAAAGTAGGCCAGGTTTACTCGACCACAGTAGGACAGGTTTACTCGACCACAGTAGGAAAAGTTTACTCCAACACAGTAGGACAGGTGTATTCGACCACAGTAGGATAGGTTTACAGGATCACAGTATAATAGGTTTACTCGTCCGCAGTAGGATAGGTTTACTCGTCCAGAGTAGGATAATTTTACTCGTCCACAGTAGGATATGTTTACTCGACCACAGTAGGATAGGTTTACTCGACCACAGAAGGATAGGTTTACTCGTCCACAGTCAAGTATGTTTACTCGATCACAGTATGATTGATTTACTCGTCCACAGTAGGATAGGTTTACTCGACCACAGTAGGATATGTTTACTCGTCCACAGTATGACATGTTTACTCGTCCACAGTGAGATAAGTGTACTCGACCACAGTAGGATAGGTTTACTCGACCACAGTAGGATAGGTGTACTCGACCAAAGTAGAATAGGTTTACTCGAAAACAGTAGGATAGGTGTACTCGACCACAGTAGGATAGGTTTACTCGACCACAGTAGGATAGGTGTACTCGACCACAGTAGGATAGGTTTACACGACCACAGTAGGACAGGTTTACTCGACCACCGTAGGATAGGTGTACTCGACCACAGTGGGATAGTTTCCTACGTCCACAGTAGGATAAGTTTACTCGACGACAGAAGGATAGGTTTAATCGACGACAGTAGGATAGGTGAATTTTACCACAGTAGGATAGGTTTACTCGACCACAGTAGGATAGGTGTACTCGACCACAGGACGATAGGTTTACTCGAACACAGTAAGATAGGTGTACTCGACCACAGTAGGATAGGTGTATTAGTCCACTGTAGGATAGGTTTACTCGATCACAGTAGGATAGATGTACTCGACAACAGTAGGATAGGCGTACTCGACCACAGTAGGATAGGTTTACACGACCACAGTAGAATAGGTGTCATCGACCACAACAGGATATGTTCACTCGTCCGCAGTAGGATAGGCGTAGTCGACCACAGTAGGATAGGCGTAATCGACCACAGTAGGAAAGGTGTACTCGACCACAGTAGGATATTTTTACTAGTCCACAGTAGGATAGATGTACTCGACCAGAGTAGGATAGGTGTAACCGACCACAGTAGGATATGTTTACCCGTCCACAGTAGGATAGGTTTACTCGACCACAGAAGGATAGGCGTACTCGACCACATCACAGTACGATATGTTTACTCGTCCACAGTAGGATAGATGTACTCGACCACAGTAGGATAGATTTACTCGACCACAGTAGGATATGTTTACCCGTCCATAGTGGGATAGGTTTACTCTACCACAGTAGGATAGGCATACTCGACCACAACACAGTAGGATAGGTTTACTCGACCACAGTTGGATAGGTTTAGTCGACCAAAGTAAGATTGGTGTACTCGACCACAGTAGGATAGGTTTACTCGACCACAGTAGGATAGGTTTACTCGACCACAGTAGTATAGGTGTACTCGAACGCAGTAGGATAGGTTTACTCGAAAGGAGTAGGATAAGTTTACTCGTCCACAGTAGGATAGGTTAACTCGTTCACAGTAGGATAGGTGTACTCGACCACAGTAGGATAGGTTTACTCGAAATGAGTAGGATATGTTTACTCGTCCACAGTAGGATAGGTTCACTCGTCCATAGTAGGATAGGTGTACTCGACCACAGTAGGATAGGTTTACTCGAGCACAGTAGGATATATTTACTCGAGCACAGTAGGATAGGTTTACTCGTCCACAGTACGATAAGTGTACTCGACCACAGTACAAAAGGTCTAATCGACCATAGTGTCATAGGTGTACTCGATCAGAGTATGATAGGTGTACTCGACCACAGTAGGATAGGTGTACTCGACCACAGTAGGATATGTTTACTCGTCCACAGTAGGACAGGTTTACTCGACCACAGTAGGACAGGTTTACTCGACCACAGTAGAACAGGTTTACTCGTCAAAAGTAGGCCAGGTTTACTCGACCACAGTAGGACAGGTTTACTCGACCACAGTAGGAAAAGTTAACTCCAACACAGTAGGATAGGTGTACTCGACCACAGTAGGATAGGTTTACAGGATCACATATAATAGGTTTACTCGTCCACAGTAGGATAGGTTTACTCGTCCACAGTAGGATAATTTTACTCGTCCACAGTAGGATAGGTTTACTCGACCACAGTAGGATAGGTTTACTCGACCACAGAAGGATAGGTTTACTCGTCCACAGTAAGATATGTTTACCCGATCACAGTATGATAGATTTACTCGTCCACAGTAGGATATGTTTACTCGTCCACAGTATGACAGGTTTACTCGTCCACAGTAGGATAGGTTAACTCGTCCACAGTATGACAGGTTTACTCGTCCACAGTAGGATAGGTTTACTCGACTACAGTAGGATAGGTTTACTCGACCACAGTATGAAATGTTTGCTCGACCAGAGTATGCTAGGTTTACTCGGCCACAGTATTATAGATTTACTCGTTCACAGTAGGATAAATTTACTAGTCCACAGTAGGATAGGTTTACTCGACCACAGTATGACAGGTTTACTGGTCCACAGTAGGATAGGTTTACTCGTCCACAGTAGGATAGGTTTACTCGTCCACAGTAGGATAGGTTTACTCGACCTCAGTAGGATAGGTTTACTCGTCCACAGTAGGATAGGTTTACTCGACCAAGGTAGGTTAGGTTTACTCGACCACAGTGGAATAGGTTTACTCGTCCACAGTAGGATAGGTTTACTCGACCACAGTAGGATAGGTTTACTCGTCCACAGTAGGATAGGTTAACTCTATCACAGTAGGATAGGTTTACTCGACCACAGCAGGATAGGTTTACTCGAACACAGTATGATAGGTTGACTCGAACACGGTAGGATAAGTTTACTCTTCCACAATAGATATGTTTACTCGAACACAATAAAATAGGTTTACTCGAACACAGTAGTATAGGTTTACTCGAACACAATAGGATAAGTTTACTCGACCATAATAGGAATGTTTTACTCGATCACAACAGGACATGTTCACTTGACAACAGTAGGATAGATTTACTTGAAAACAGTAGGATAAGTTTGCTCGACCACAGTAGGATAGGTTTACTCGAACGCAGTAAGATGAGTTTACTCGACAACTGTAGGACAGGTTTACTCGATTACACTAGGACAGGTTTACTCGAACACTGTAGGATAGGTTTACTCGACCACAGTCGGTTATGTATACTCGACAACAGAAGGTTAGGTTTGTTCAACCGCCATAGGATAAGTGTACTCGACCACAATTGAAAAGCTTTAAGCGACTTCAGTAGGATATGTTTACTCGAGCACAGCAGAATAGGTTTACTCGACCACAATAGGATAGGTTTACTCGACCACAGTGGAACAGGTTTACTCGTCCACAGTAGAATAGGCTTTCTGGACCATAGTAGGTTAGGTTCACTGGACCACAGTATGATGGGTTTACTCGACCACAGTTGGACAGGTTTAATCGATCAGAGTAGGATATGTTTACTCGACCACAGTAGGATAGGTTTACTCGTCCACAGTAGGATAGGTGGACTCGTCCACAGTTGGATATTTGTACTCGACCACAATAGGACAGGTTTACTCCACCACAGTAGGATAGGTTTACTCAACAACAGCAGGATAGGATTACTCGTCCACAGTAGGATAGGATGGTTTACCCGTCCACAGTAGAGTAGGCTTACTCGACCACAGTAGGATAGGCTTACTCTACCGGAGTAGGATAGGCGTAATCGTCCACAGTAGGATAGGCTTACTCGACCACAGTAGGATAGGCTTACTCGACCACAGTATGATAGGCGTACACGACCACAGTAGGATAGGTTTATTCGTCCACAGTAGGATATGCTTACTCGTTCACAGTAGGATAGGTGTACTCGACCACAGTAGGAAAGGCTTACTCGTCCACAGTAGGATATTCTTACTCGACAAAAGTACTATATGCATACACGACCTCTGTAGGATAGGTTTACTCTACCACAGTAGGATAGGTTTACTCGACCACAGTAGGATAGGTTTACTCGTCCACAGTAGGATAGGTTTACTCGTCCACAGCAGGATAGGTTTACTCAGCCACAGTAAGATAGGTTTACTCGACCTCGGTAGGATAGGTTTACTGGACCACAGTAGGATAGGCTTACTCGTCCAAAGTAGGATATGTTTACTCTATCGCAGCAGGATAGGTTTACTAGACAACAGTATGACAGGTTTGCTCGATCACAGTAGGATAGGTGTACCCGACCACAGTAGGATAGGTTTACTCCTCCAAAGTAGGAGAGGTTTACTCGACCATAGTAGGTTAGGCTTACTCGTCTACAGTAGATAGGCTTACTCGTCCACACTAGGATATTCTTACTCGACCACAGTAGGATAGATGTACTCGTCCACAGTAGGATATGTTTACTCGTCCACAGAACGATAGGTGTACTCGTCCAAAGTAGGATATCCTTACTCGACCAAAGTAGGATAGGTTTACTCGACCAAAGTAGGATAGGTTACCGTCCACAGTAGAATAGGTTTACACGACCACAGTACGATAGGACTACTCGACCACAGTAGGATATGCTTACTCGACCACAGTATGATAGGTTTAATTGACCACAGTAGGATAGGTTTACTTGACCACAGTAGCATAGGTTTACCCGACCACAGTAGGATAGTCTTACTCGTCCACAGTAGGATAGGTTTACTCGTCTACAGTAAGATATGCTTACTGGACCACAGTAGTATAGGCTTACTCGATCACAGTAGGATAGGTTTACTCGTCCACAGTTGGATAGGTTTACTCATCCAGAGTAGGATAGGTTTACTCGACCACAGTAGGATAGGTTTACTCGACCACAATAGGATAGGATCACGCGTCCACAGTAGGATAGGTTTACTCGTCCAAAGCAAGATATGTGTACTCGACCACAGTAGGATAGGTTTACTCGGCCACAGTTGAATAGGCTTACTCATCCACAGTAGGATAGGTGTACTCGACCACAGTAGGATATGCTTACTCGACCACAGTAGGATAGGCTTACTCGACCACAGTAGGATAGGTTTACTCGACCACGATTAATGCGTGATTGCGGCTGGTATAACAGTTAATTAGGCACTAGTAACTTCTACTTTGCTAAAATTGGTAACTAGGCCTGTTCGGAAAATTAAAGGCAATAGAAACATCTATCACATCGCCTAATATCTTACTCTATTAAGCTTCTCTCCTGTATGCCTAAAAAACGTTAATTGAATTGATTTGTGTTTTAGGCGTAACAACACATGAAAGGTTATATGGCGCCTAACAGGAACGAACGTGCCAGGCTGCTCATCCTCCATTTACATCAAGATAAAATATGAAGATTGGGCCTAGAACCTTCTTACCTGCCAAACTGCAGAATTGCTGCAAATTCTATAATTGACACTCCATTTACGATGGAGCCACGTTTCCACGTTTGCATACGCGGTCTCATGATAAAGACCTTGAATAGGCATGATAAAAAATGACAAAATGAATATGAATGTGTGTGGGTAGAGTGGGTGGTTGGGGAGGTCCGACCCCTCTGTATGTGACGGTGTCTTTGTGAGATTGCAGTGGTTGTTTTCTACCCCGCAACCTCACGGGGAACAAAATTAAAGTTAACAGATGACAGAGACATCGTATTTCTCTTATCAGGATATCTCTCACATCACCTAGGCATTATCACTTGCTATCAGTTAACGAAATATAACAGAATGGCTTATTTGATTTATATGGCTTCTCCCCTGTATGTATTCTCACATTCGCCTACTGTTTACTTCCTAAGCCGTTACTACTTCATAATTCTTTTTAAACAGAAAGCGAATGTGATTATTCAAATAATGCGTCAAAACTCAATATGCAATATGTGACTTGTACGCATTATGTGACAAAAACAGTTGTTGTTTTGTGTTTTGTGCTTTTTGTTGTTGTTGAGTGTTCTTTGTGTTTTTTGGGGGAGGGGGCAGTGGTTGTGGGTTGGCTGTAAATAGTGTTTTTTAAAGTTGCGCATCACCCCATTAACTGGAAACAACGCGTGCGTGAGTGCGTGCGTGCGTGCGTGTGTGTGTTTTGATTATTACTTGTTTTTTTAACTTGCGCCCACCCCCAATGTCAAATCCTTTATCCGCCCCTGAGGAGGGTGCATGCTCCCTAGCTTTTTTCTAAAGTAAGAAGACTTTATTTTATGGATTTATGCAAACTGGATCCGCCCATGCCCCCAACCCCTGCCTAACTAACAACCAAAGAACAGTCAAAATACATACGTTTCAGATTTTAGGTGCCCGCACTGGACCCACCCCTAGACCCATCCCACTACCACCTGTACAACCCAACCAACAAAAGCTTACTATATACATAAACTTATTACTTTTCCGATTTTAGCCTGGTGCACCAATACCCCCCGGAACCGCCCTTGCCCTCCCCGACCCACTTGTCACCCAATATATTTCTTTGCCTCGGTGTAAGTTTATGTCTGGTTACGGTACTGTGCGTGAAAGTTATTGCGTGAAAGTTATGAAAGATGTATACTCCGATTTTTGTGAATAAGAGAATGTGTCGAAGACATTCCATGCCAATATATTATATCCACCTTAGAACACGACATCCCAGACTATATCACGACCAGATTTGCAATCAATTGTAACTAGAAAAACGGTATTGAAACAAAGGTTGAAGGAACGCGTTAAATCTTAAAAAAATAAAAATCTGATTGTTTGTTTTTGTCTATACCTGTATACAAATATCAAAACATATCAAATAATTGCAAAACTGTACACCAAAATTAATCCTACCCAAAATTCCTACCCCATGTAAGAGACCGTAGAAGACATGTATACAACAGCAGAGCACAACATCAGAGCATATCAACTAAATGAAAAACTGTACATCAGAAACAATCCTACCCAATGTAAGAGACCATAGTCAAAAACAATTCGACGCCGTGTAAGAGACCATAGTCAAAAACAAGCATACACCATGTAGGAGACCTTAATCAAAAGCAATCCTACCAGATGTAAGAGACCACTGTGGTTATGTTGTGATGTTTGTATACATGTCTATACAAAAATATAAATAACAAAAAAAAAAGAAGTTTTTTTTCAAAAGAAGTTTTTTTCTGGGGTTTTTTTTTTTTTTTTTTTCTTTTCTTTTTGTTTATTTCCTTCAACCTGTGTATTGAAAATAACGATTTCTTCCAGTCATATTGTTGCGTTGGATGAGTGGTTAGCATAATTGGTCATACTTGCCTCTCGTCCCAGACGTCAAAGGTTCGATTTCCTCGGGTAAGATAAGCCTACTATGAAAGTATGACATCCTCCGAAGGAGATGTGTAAAGTCATAGGTTTGTGTGTATGGAGAGCTATACACGTGGTAATCGGTTATTCGTAAACAGAACTGCACATAATAAATGAAATTGCGTCTAGATAGTGGCAAAATATAAGTAACATATACATATAATCAATTTTATAACTCTAACACAATAGCATGTTTTTTTTTCAATATCGACGTGTGCTTCAACTAAACGATTACAATACAAAACTTCCTCCCCTTAATCTGTTATAAATGACGTTTTCACAATAAAATCGCAGTATATATGTGTTGCTTCCCTTTTGTTGTGAAACGCCATTTAGGGGCTCAAACAACAGCTGGAGCTTCGTCGGGGCGTTATTAACAGGAGGGGCTCAAACAACAGCGAGTGATTTGAACCCTACCGGCTATTACCGAACCCATCTGATGAACAGCTTAAATTAATAAATGATAAAATGTATGCATTTTTATGGGATAAAAAACCTGATAAAATAAAA